>OU342433.1:0-10000 GCA_910589575.2 Carcina quercana | reverse complement strand
CTTCCGGCGAGGACTGTTGCCTTATCGCTGTCGTATATGGTCGCGTCTGCTTCCTTAATCCTCTGTTTGAGCAATCTATTCATTAGCACTGTCTTCCCTCGGTAGGCTTCGAGGATGTCCTTACATGTGTCTGTGTACACAGTCATGTTTGCCTTTAAGACACTCTCGTACTCGATGAAAGCGTTTTGCATGTGCTCTTGAGGAGTGGAGGCTTGCAACAGTTGGGGGGGTTCCACTTGTCCCTTTTCCGCCCTGGTGAGAGGCTCCTTGGGGTGCGGTGTATTGGGCCTGCGGTCGCTTAAAATTATCTGAGCAACCGCTGCTCCCAGACTCGTACCCGAGGAGGTCGTCGCTGTTGTAGTTACTATTTTTGTGACGGTTGTCATAAGATTTTTGAAAGCGGTTCGCAGTGACGTCGTTTTCTTTGGTTGGTGAGAGTTCTCCTTGACTTTTTCTCGCTGAGCTTGCTGAAGGCGTTCCGAGCCACTGATTGACTCACCTTGGAGCGTGCGGTTTTCACTTCTTGCCGTTGGATTGGTGGGATTTGGACTGAGACTCTTTGGTGGTAAAAGGAAACTGAGGCTTTCTCCTCGATCTTCGTACGCAATCACCTCATGGTGGGATGAGGCTTCGATAATTCCTAAGTAGTCTTCAGCTCTGCCTTTCCTCGTTCCGACTTTAAATGCGTCCACGCTTATAAGTCTGTGTGTCTGCGGATCTTCAGCTGCGTTTGCAATGACGGCTAGCAGCGAGCTAGCTAGAGTGAAACGGGATGTCGCGCTGTCGTCGTCGAAGAGTACTACTACTTTTCCCTCTTTTCGCACGACGCGGCAGCGTGTTCCCTCTAGTAGTATTTCATGCAGTGCAGTGTACTCTGCACGGCTCATGCTCGTGTTGTTGGTGCTGCCATTTAGCAAAGCGCCGAGTCCGGGTGAGATGTTGACTCGTCCACTGCCGGATGTGCTACAGAAGCCAAGTCCCAATTTCTCTCTTTCGTCATTCATGAATAGAGCCACCGGAAGGGTTCTTATTCCGGGAACGCCTCGTTCGCTTGACTGAAGCATCTCGTTTAGCTCTTCTTGATCCGTGTGCGCTGACCCGTCCCTGTCTTGGCTCGCTGTCGATAGTTGTGGCGTGGCGGTTAAGGTAGGATTTGTGTCTCTGGTTTTGTTTCGATCTACCGCTATGCGCATTGCCCTTTCGGCGTAGTCCAGGAAGAGCGGCCTAGCCTTAGCGTCTGCCATGATGTTGCTCAGTTCTGGTTTTGTTAGAGTTTGGTTAATCTGTTGCTCTAGATTGAAGCGGGATGTTTGGAATCGGGGGCATTCGAGAAGAATGTGCCATATCGTTTCCTCGCTGTCTGGGTCGCAAATGCACGCGGGGCTGTCTTTGAGCTTGAAGCGGTGGAGGTAAGCTGCGATTCCTCCATGGCCGGTCATTATTTGGACGAGTATTGGTGTTAATGACACGTCTCTTAATATGCGTTTCGCTGATTGGACGCTCGGGAAGAATACCCTTGTGACCGAGCCAGTGGTAGATAACTGATATCGCTCCTGCCATTTTTTTACTGTTTCCTCACGGATTCGCTTTTTTGCGAACGATATTGGCACTTTGTCGTAGTCTGGGGCTGTTTTCTTGGTAAGCGCCGCCTTCTTTGCTAGCTCGTCTGCTCTCTCATTCCCAGGCGTGCCGACGTGCGCTCTTAGCCAAAAGAGTCTCACTTCTCGGCCTTCCTCTCGGGTTGCTTTGATATAGCTTTTGATCTGAATAGCGAGCGGGTGAGACACGGAAGGATTACTCAGAAGATCCAGTGACGATCTTGAGTCACTGAGAATGCTGACGCTGGCTTCCCTACTCTCCATTGCCATCTTTGTCGCTCTGAATAGTGCGTACAGTTCCGACTGGAATACGGTGTTGTGCGGTTCCAGGCGGAAGGTGGAGTATTTGGTTTCCCTGCCTTCATTCCACCAAGTCAATGCTGCCCCGACTTTTCCTTCGATCTTGCTCCCATCAGTGAAGATCTGTGGGCCATTGATCTTGTGTAGTTCTATGGTCTCGGGATCCATGTTATCCAGTCGTTTGTACTCGGTTTTTGTGAGTTGTGAGGGGTGTGGATAGTTTGTTGGTTCCATTTTACGTTCCATCTCTCTGCCCGGCGGTATGAGCTCATCGGTGTAGCCCTTTTTGTGTTTATACAGGTGGGCGGCTTCCTGTACCCTGAGGTCCAAGGGCAGCAGGCCGGATAGGAGTAGTGCCGATGTTAGAGACACGGTGCGGTACGCTTTGCAGATTTTCTGCGCAAAACCTCGCTGTAGTGTATCTAACTGTTTTCTGATCATGATCTTTTCCGCTGCAGGGTACCATGCGCTCGCCGCGTACAACACTATGGGCTCTATCACCGACACGTATATGGTTCTTATTACTTCGCTGTTGAGGCCCCAGTTCACCTTTGCCGCGCAAGCCAGCTGTTTGTAAATGTTTGCTGCTTTTTTGCAGGTTGCTGTTACGTGCGCATTGAAAGTGAGCTTGTGATCTATAATGAGACCCAGTAGCTTAATCTCGTTCACGAGACCTAACCTGGTTCCGGACATAAAAATTTGTGGGGGGTCGTATTTGAGCTTCTTTGTGATAACCATCGCACTTGTTTTGTGCGCAGCGAAGTTCAATTTGTTTAGGTTCCCCCATTCTACCACATTTTCCAGGGTAGTGTTTGCTGATTGCTCCAGGGTCTGGGACTTTTGGCCTGAGAAAACTAGAACCACATCGTCCGCAAAGGCCTGGCAGTAAACGCCTTGGGCTGTCAGCTTAACCAGAAGGGTGTCCAGTATTAGGTTCCAGAACGCTGGTCCTCCGATGGAACCTTGAACGCATCCCTTCGTGGTGTGTTTGCTGCTCGTCGCCCTTGAGTAGTTCACCGCTACGCTGCGGTCCTCAAGGTAAGACATAACTATGCCGTAGAGATTTCGGGGGATGTTTTTTCTTATGAGCTGATTTTTCAGAGCAGGCCACCACGCGTTATCAAAGGCTCCCTCTATGTCCAGGGAGACGATGAGTACTATCTTTCGATTGTTTATCTCAGTTCTGATGTGTCTCATGAGGTCGTAAAGGGCGTCCTCGGTTCCGCGCTGCGGCATGAACCCGTATTGGCTTTTGTTTAAGCTCGGTAAAATATGCCACTGAATTCTGGAAATCAGCATTTTCTCTACTATTTTTCCGAGGACCGGTAGTAATCCGATTGGCCTGTAAGACTTGGGATGGGTGTAGTCGTCCTTTCCAGGCTTGCGGAGGATACATACGTGGGCTACCTTCCATTGCTTCGGGAAATACGAGAGTGATAAGCATTTGTTTGCTAATGCCAGAAATGCTTCACTGTCGCACAGGATGGCAGCCGAGCAGATGTCTGCGGTTAGTCCGTCTGGGCCTGGGGCTTTCTTTGGATTCAGTGCTATTAGAACCGCGTCAATTTCTGTCCCCGTAAATGGCGGATCATTTTCCGACAGTTCTGCTATGTCCTCCGGTCGACGGTCCTCGGTGAGTCTTCTGAGTGTGACGTGATGCGGTTTTTCAGCTTCTGTCGAGTCATCTGGGTAAAAAGTTTTTGCCAGGAGTTGGGCTGACTGCTCCGGGCTAAGGGTTTCACCTGTTGGGCTTCTCAGAAGCATGTCTTCCTCTCTCCTGGCTGTTTTCCTTAGGACTCTGTAGATTCCGTCCCACACGCTCTCGCGGTCTTGTTTCGAGCAGTAATCCTTCCATCCAGTGGTTTGGGCTTCTTCAGATAATTGTAGGTATTCTTCCTTTGCGGCCACATACTCGTTTATAACATGCTGCCTTCTGTGTGGGGCTGCGTTCCTGATCCTCCTTTTCCTCCTGAGGACTTCTTGTTTCGTCCTGTCTAGGGCGTTTGACCACCATGGCGGTATTGCTTTGCCTTTCCAAGGACGCATTCGTGGTATCGTGGCGGCGCACACCGCATGGATGGTGTTTGTATAGAGGGTCAGGACTTCCTCCAGATCTTCTTGGCTGCTTATCTTTTGTATTCTGGGCTTGTTGATATCTGCTTCCGCTAGAGCTGACTGCAGTTGCGTTGCAAAGTCCGACCAGTCAGCCTTTTTGGTGTTGTACTTGCGCGTAGTGATTGGCTTTAGGGGCTCTAATGCTTTCTCTAGGCGCAGGCTGAAGGTGATTGCGTTGTGGTCGGATGTTGTCACGCTTCTGTCGACTTTCCAGCTCTCTATCTTGCCTAGCAGCGGCAGGCCGCATGATGTGACGTCAACTATGCTTGTGCACAGCTTTCCACCTCTGTAGGTCTCGAAAGTGGGCGTGTCGCCGTTATTCAGGATTTCGAAGTCCATTTCAGTAAGGAAGGCGTGGTAAGCACCGCCACGGTGGTTTTCGGAGTTGCTGCCCCACCAGTGGCTCCAGGCGTTGACGTCGCCCGCCAGGAGTATGTTGGCCGTGCCCAGTTTTCTGCACACTGATCTGGTTTTTGTTAGGTATGGCTCAATGTCTTCGGTGTCCTCAAAGTAGACCGACACTACCCCAATTGCTAGCGGTCCTGCCTTAATGTAAACGGCAGCGATGTTTTCGGTTACGAGTTGGGGGTCATGAATGACTTCCAGATTGTTGTCATAAACCACTATCGCCGCCTTTACTGGCTTTTGGCGGTTCAGGGTGCATTGGATGACCCGTGCTCCGGAGTATTGTTTCAAAATGCCCTGATTTCCCACGTAGGGTTCTTGGATCAGAGCAATTGAAATCCCCCGGTCGTGTATCGCCTGGTGGAGTTCCGCTGTGGCGTTCTTAGAGCGTTGCAGGTTGGCTTGGATAAAGCGTATCCCGGCTCTAGATCGGTCCGTCTGAGGATTTGTTGGGTTTTCGTCGGTGCCCTTAGCAGTAGGATACTCGAGACCTCGCTATGCTGTCCCATTTCACTCTTTCTGGACACTGTCCGCTGAAAGCATTGTGGGTAGCATCTGCTGCTTCCCTTTTTGCATTCACGCAATTTGCGCACTTCGGTTGCTTACGCTCCGTCCGTGCAGTGCACTCTTGCCATGTGTGGTGTTCACTACAATAGCTGCACACTTCGTGGGTTGCCTTGCACACTGATTTGGTGTGCCCGTACCCGAGACATTTAGTGCACTGCACAAGCGGTGAGTGGTCTTCGCAGGTCACTCTTTGCAGGCCGACGTACAGTTTTTGTGATTGCGTGAAGCGCTTCCAGATTTCTGGTGTCAGTTCGAGTACTGGGTGGCATTCTAGCGGGTTTCTCGCTTTCCTCCTGAAACGCACCCTTACTGTCTCTTTGGACATATCCACACCTTGCAGGAGATGACTATTTTGAGACTTTATCATCTCCTCTAGATCGGCATTGGTGTGGTACCCCAGGACGTTTTTGAGACATACTAAGGGTTTTGCGTTGACGGCCTCTTTTACGGTGAACCCTCCGCTGGCTCTTATTTTGTCCGTGACTGTTTTAAGGTCTTTGCTGCTAGCACAGCTTAAAACAACCTTTTGGTCTCTCGCAGGCCTTGCTTTATTTACTTTCACCCCAGTCTTTTTGAAGTCCAGGGCGTCCCTTACCTTCAACAGGACGTTCGCTCCCGTGTGTTTGGGGTCCTTGGATGTTATTATGAGGGTGTGATTTTGGGGCTTCGGTGGACTGGCTGCAGCCTGTGCGTAGTTTTGCTTTGGCGTTTCTGTACGCAGCTGTTGCACTTCCTCTACCAGGTTGAGCAGGACGTCCTGGGTATCCTTCATGATTATTTCTGTTCCTAAGTTGGTGGGCGGAGGTATGGCTGTGTCTGCCTTTTGGATAAGGGTTCGCAGATCTGTTTCTATTGTGTTTAGTTGACGCCTTGTTAGAGCCATTTCGTGTTGGATGTTGGCTGTCTCGTTGTTATGCTTCGTCCGCTCCTGTGGTTCTGGTTTGGGGTTTTCGGCTAGCGTTACAATGGCTAGCCTCATTTTTGCCATTTCTAGTTCGATTTTTTTGGTGTCAATTTTGGGGGCTGGTGGTGAGAGATTGTTTGGGGGGCTTTGAGGCTTTGTTGTGTCTGCGCTGGTGCTAGGAGAGAGATTACGGGTGGACATCTCCTTGATTTCTCTTCTTAGTTGGTCTAATTGGTTGGAGACACTACGTATGCATGGGCCTAGCTTGCTTACATCGGCCTGGAGACTCTCCCATTTCTTTTTCTCAATGCCTCCAGGCTGTAAGCTTGATTTTTCAGCTTCGGCTGTGATTTTGTTGTTGATCACCTGTATAGCTTTTCGTATCTCGGTTATTTCTCTGTACGGCTGCTCCGTCTCGTGGCCTAGCCAGAGACGGATTTGTTTGGCTTCTTTGAGAGACTCTGTGATCTCTTGCTGCGCAGTATTAAGTTTTGATATAATTTGACTGTCGAGCTCTTGTCTATCTTTTAGGTGGGCCCGTTCCGCCGCCAAGAGCTCCCTGGCATGCCTTGTTCGCTCTTCCTGCAGCTTGTTGATGTGTCGCGTTCTGGAGTCTGCCACGCTCAGCAGAATTTCATAGAGTGCCTGCAGGTTTTCGAGAGCAGTGGCCTTGCACTCTCTTTTCATATTGCCTGCCGCCTCCAGGGCTTCTTTGGCATTAAGCAAGCACTCGTTTGCTGCGCTCGTGGACATTTCCACGGGGACTCTTCTGCCTGCGGATGTGCGGATCATACTCATCCGGGTGCTGCTTTGTGCGGTCGGTGACACTGTTGAATCGAAGGAGTGTGAGAGACTCTCTCCCATGCTGACCGTGGGTGACACCACTACTTCCTCTCTTACCCGGGGGGCAGGAGATACCGACTCTGTTGCGGGTTTGTTTTGTGGTGTCTTGGGCTTTGAGTCTTCTTGTTTTGTTTGCCTTCTCAGAACCTTCTGTAACAGTGACTTTGGGCCCTTTGTTGTTGCTGAGGAAGCAGAATATGAGCTCACCTCTTGAGCTGGCACTTTATCGATTTTGGATCTACTGCTGCTACTAGATGCGGACGATTTTGATGATTTGTCGCTGACTTGGGATGATGTGCTTCGGCTCGACATTGTGATAAAATATCTGTATAATTCTAATTAAATATATATGTATATAGTGTATATGTATGAGACTATAACTAATCTATCTATATCTAGCTTAAGATCTATATCGGCTTCCGACGATCGCCGGTTCAGCTGAGGTGACACGCTTGTGGTTTTTCTGGGTTTGGATTTGTTGGCTTTGGTCGTCAGCTTCAATTGGTCCTTGACCTTGGAGATCTTGACTTCTTTATCTTGACTTCGGTGACCTTGTAGACCGTGACTCGAAAACACTTTGGGCGGCTCCGGGATGTCCGGGGAGCGACTGTGAGTGAATTCCGATGATTTTTGGGCGTGGTGGGCGGTGGTGGGTGGTGGTGGGTGGTCTCAAAAAACCACTGTGGGCGGCTCAGGGATGGCCGGGGAGCGACTGTGAGTGAATTCCGATGATTTTTGGGTGTGGTGGGTGGTGGTGGGTGGCGGTGGGTGGTCTCAAAAACCACTGTGGGCAGCTCCGGGATGTCCGGGGAGCGACTGTGAGTCAATCCCGATGATTTTTGGGCGTGGTGGGTGGTGGTGGGTGGTGGTGGGTGGTCTCAAAAACCACTGTGGGCGGCTCAGGGATGGCCGGGGAGCGACTGTGAGTGAATTCCGATGATTTTTGGGTGTGGTGGGTGGTGGTGGGTGGCGGTGGGTGGTCTCAAAAACCACTGTGGGCGGCTCCGGGATGTCCGGGGAGCGACTGTGAGTCAATCCCGATGATTTTTGGGCGTGGTGGGTGGTAGTGGGTGGTGGTGGGTGGACTCAAAAACCACTGTGGGCGGCTCAGGGATGGCCGGGGAGCGACTGTGAGTGAATTCCGATGATTTTTGGGTGTGGTGGGTGGTGGTGGGTGGCGGTGGGTGGTCTCAAAAACCACTTTGGGCGGCTCCGGGGTGTCCGGGGAGCGACTGTGAGTGAATTCCGATGATTTTTGGGCGTGGTGGGTGGTGGTGGGTGGTGGTGGGTGGTCTCAAAAATCACTTTGGGCGGCTCCGGGGTGTCCGGGGAGCGACTGTGAGTGAATTCCGATGATTTTTGGGCGTGGTGGGTGGTGGTGGGTGGCGGTGGGTGGTCTCAAAAATCACTTTGGGCGGCTCCGGGGTGTCCGGGGAGCGACTGTGAGTGAATTCCGATGATTTTTGGGCGTGGTGGGTGGTGGTGGGTGGCGGTGGGTGGTCTCAAAAACTTCTTTAGGCGGCTCCGGGATGGCCGGGGAGCGATTGTGAGTGAATTCCGAAGATTTTTGAGCTTGGTGGGTGGTGGTGGGTGGCGGTGGGCGGCGGTGGGTGGTCTCAAAAACCACTTACGGCGGCTCAAGAAGGGCCTGGGAGCGACTGTGGGCGGTTCCCGATGATTTTTGGGCGTGGTTGGTGGTGACGGGAGGTTGACCTTGACCTTGGTGACCTTGACCTTGACCTTGACGATCTTGCCTTCGGCGACCTTGATATCCCCTTCGGTGACCTTGACCTTGACGTCGGTGACCTTGACCTTGGCGGCCGTGAGGGGGCCCAATATTGTGGTGGGTCCTCAGTAGGAACTAGTGACCTGGGCTGGACTGGCGGGTCGCTGGCCGTTGGGTCTCGTCGAGCTGAGCTCAGGGACGTCAATTTGACTGAGCTAGCTTTCCTCCGCCCTGGTGGGTGAGGGTCCTTTGGAGGGGGTCCACTTCGGGATTGGGGTCCAGGAGTTGACTGATTGTTAGGTCACCAGGTGACGGGATTCGTGTCGCTGATCACTGGAAGTCCAAACTCGGGGACACTGGCTCTTTCCGTTGAGGAGTTAGGGTTCAGGTCAAAACGGTACTGGGCTGCTGTTCCTCGGGGCGGCTTCGAAGTCTCGGAGTCGGTAGCGGAGCACCCTGAGACGTACGGGCTGCCTTGGGAGGCCGGCACGTGTAACTCGGGGAAATTTTCCACTAACAAATCTAGGTTATGTTGGTCAAAATTGTGAGTTTTTGGTAGCCCGTAACTCCGTTGTTTGTGGTCCGATTTTCAGTCTGCTTTCGGGACCGGACGGGCGTTAACAGGGCGTGTCGTGCTATGATTTAAAATTAATATTCCCACTTACTATGGCTGAAGAATAACGTGTTGAAGTCTGGGGTCCACTGCTCCAGAATCCTTTGGGTTACGATGTTGCCCACATGAATCCTGGCGAGTCAGAGCACTATGCAACTTTTAAAAACACTTCCACAAACGTAAGTCACTTTTTCACTTTTTGGCGAATTTAATTCGCGGAGCCGATGTTTATGTTGTCGATGTTGAGGTGGTACTGGGTTAGGTTAGGTTAGGTTAGGTTAGGTTAGGTTAGGTTAGGTTAGGTTAGGTTAGGTTAGGTTAGGTTAGGTTAGGTTAGGTTAGGTTAGGTTAGGTTAGGTTAGGTTAGGTTAGGTTAGGTTAGGTTAGGTTAGGTTAGGTTAGGTTAGGTTAGGTTAGGTTAGGTTAGGTTAGGTTAGGTTAGGTTAGGTTAGGTTAGGTTAGGTTAGGTTAGGTTAGGTTAGGTTAGGTTAGGTTAGGTTAGGTTAGGTTAGGTTAGGTTAGGTTAGGTTAGGTTAGGTTAGGTTAGGTTAGGTTAGGTTAGGTTAGGTTAGGTTAGGTTAGGTTAGGTTAGGTTAGGTTAGGTTAGGTTAGGTTAGGTTAGGTTAGGTTAGGTTAGGTTAGGTTAGGTTAGGTTAGGTTAGGTTAGGTTAGGTTAGGTTAGGTTAGGTTAGGTTAGGTTAGGTTAGGTTAGGTTAGGTTAGGTTAGGTTAGGTTAGGTTAGGTTAGGTTAGGTTAGGTTAGGTTAGGTTAGGTTAGGTTAGGTTAGGTTAGGTTAGGTTAGGTTAGGTTAGGTTAGGTTAGGTTAGGTTAGGTTAGGTTAGGTTAGGTTAGGTTAGGTTAGGTTAGGTTAGGTTAGGTGAGGTTAGGTTAGGTTAGGTTAGGTTAGGTTAGGTTAGGTTAGGTTAGGT
>OU342432.1:16822500-16841435 GCA_910589575.2 Carcina quercana | reverse complement strand
AAAGACCTTAAAACAGTCACGGACAAAATAAGAGCCAGCGGAGGGTTCACCGTAAAAGAGGCCGTCAACGCAAAACCCTTAGTATGTCTCAAAAACGTCCTGGGGTACCACACCAATGCCGATCTAGAGGAGATGATAAAGTCTCAAAATAGTCATCTCCTGCAAGGTGTGGATATGTCCAAAGAGACAGTAAGGGTGCGTTTCAGGAGGAAAGCGAGAAACCCGCTAGAATGCCACCCAGTACTCGAACTGACACCAGAAATCTGGAAGCGCTTCACGCAATCACAAAAACTGTACGTCGGCCTGCAAAGAGTGACCTGCGAAGACCACTCACCGCTTGTGCAGTGCACTAAATGTCTCGGGTACGGGCACACCAAATCAGTGTGCAAGGCAACCCACGAAGTGTGCAGCTATTGTAGTGAACACCACACATGGCAAGAGTGCACTGCACGGACGGAGCGTAAGCAACCGAAGTGCGCAAATTGCGTGAATGCAAAAAGGGAAGCAGCAGATGCTACCCACAATGCTTTCAGCGGACAGTGTCCAGAAAGAGTGAAATGGGACAGCATAGCGAGGTCTCGAGTATCCTACTGCTAAGGGCACCGACGAAAACCCAACAAATCCTCAGACGGACCGATCTAGAGCCGGGATACGCTTTATCCAAGCCAACCTGCAACGCTCTAAGAACGCCACAGCGGAACTCCACCAGGCGATACACGACCGGGGGATTTCAATTGCTCTGATCCAAGAACCCTACGTGGGAAATCAGGGCATTTTGAAACAATACTCCGGAGCACGGGTCATCCAATGCACCCTGAACCGCCAAAAGCCAGTAAAGGCGGCGATAGTGGTTTATGACAACAATCTGGAAGTCATTCATGACCCCCAACTCGTAACCGAAAACATCGCTGCCGTTTACATTAAGGCAGGACCGCTAGCAATTGGGGTAGTGTCGGTCTACTTTGAGGACACCGAAGACATTGAGCCATACCTAACAAAAACCAGATCAGTGTGCAGAAAACTGGGCACGGCCAACATACTCCTGGCGGGCGACGTCAACGCCTGGAGCCACTGGTGGGGCAGCAACTCCGAAAACCACCGTGGCGGTGCTTACCACGCCTTCCTTACTGAAATGGACTTCGAAATCCTGAATAACGGCGACACGCCCACTTTCGAGACCTACAGAGGTGGAAAGCTGTGCACAAGCATAGTTGACGTCACATCATGCGGCCTGCCGCTGCTAGGCAAGATAGAGAGCTGGAAAGTCGACAGAAGCGTGACAACATCCGACCACAACGCAATCACCTTCAGCCTGCGCCTAGAGAAAGCATTAGAGCCCCTAAAGCCAATCACTACGCGCAAGTACAACACCAAAAAGGCTGACTGGTCGGACTTTGCAACGCAACTGCAGTCAGCTCTAGCGGAAGCAGATATCAACAAGCCCAGAATACAAAAGATAAGCAGCCAAGAAGATCTGGAGGAAGTCCTGACCCTCTATACAAACACCATCCATGCGGTGTGCGCCGCCACGATACCACGAATGCGTCCTTGGAAAGGCAAAGCAATACCGCCATGGTGGTCAAACGCCCTAGACAGGACGAAACAAGAAGTCCTCAGGAGGAAAAGGAGGATCAGGAACGCAGCCCCACACAGAAGGCAGCATGTTATAAACGAGTATGTGGCCGCAAAGGAAGAATACCTACAATTATCTGAAGAAGCCCAAACCACTGGATGGAAGGATTACTGCTCGAAACAAGACCGCGAGAGCGTGTGGGACGGAATCTACAGAGTCCTAAGGAAAACAGCCAGGAGAGAGGAAGACATGCTTCTGAGAAGCCCAACAGGTGAAACCCTTAGCCCGGAGCAGTCAGCCCAACTCCTGGCAAAAACTTTTTACCCAGATGACTCGACAGAAGCTGAAAAACCGCATCACGTCACACTCAGAAGACTCACCGAGGACCGTCGACCGGAGGACATAGCAGAACTGTCGGAAAATGATCCGCCATTTACGGGGACAGAAATTGACGCGGTTCTAATAGCACTGAATCCAAAGAAAGCCCCAGGCCCAGACGGACTAACCGCAGACATCTGCTCGGCTGCCATCCTGTGCGACAGTGAAGCATTTCTGGCATTAGCAAACAAATGCTTATCACTCTCGTATTTCCCGAAGCAATGGAAGGTAGCCCACGTATGTATCCTCCGCAAGCCTGGAAAGGACGACTACACCCATCCCAAGTCTTACAGGCCAATCGGATTACTACCGGTCCTCGGAAAAATAGTAGAGAAAATGCTGATTTCCAGAATTCAGTGGCATATTTTACCGAGCTTAAACAAAAGCCAATACGGGTTCATGCCGCAGCGCGGAACCGAGGACGCCCTTTACGACCTCATGAGACACATCAGAACTGAGATAAACAATCGAAAGATAGTACTCATCGTCTCCCTGGACATAGAGGGAGCCTTTGATAACGCGTGGTGGCCTGCTCTGAAAAATCAGCTCATAAGAAAAAACATCCCCCGAAATCTCTACGGCATAGTTATGTCTTACCTTGAGGACCGCAGCGTAGTGGTGAACTACTCAAGGGCGACGAGCAGCAAACACACCACGAAGGGATGCGTTCAAGGTTCCATCGGAGGACCAGCGTTCTGGAACCTAATACTGGACACCCTTCTGGTTAAGCTGACAGCCCAAGGCGTTTACTGCCAGGCCTTTGCGGACGATGTGGTTCTAGTTTTCTCAGGCCAAAAGTCCCAGACCCTGGAGCAATCAGCAAACACTACCCTGGAAAATGTGGTAGAATGGGGGAACCTAAACAAATTGAACTTCGCTGCGCACAAAACAAGTGCGATGGTTATCACAAAGAAGCTCAAATACGACCCCCCACAAATTTTTATGTCCGGAACCAGGTTAGGTCTCGTGAACGAGATTAAGCTACTGGGTCTCATTATAGATCACAAGCTCACTTTCAATGCGCACGTAACAGCAACCTGCAAAAAAGCAGCAAACATTTACAAACAGCTGGCTTGCGCGGCAAAGGTGAACTGGGGCCTCAACAGCGAAGTAATAAGAACCATATACGTGTCGGTGATAGAGCCCATAGTGTTGTACGCGGCGAGCGCATGGTACCCTGCAGCGGAAAAGATCATGATCAGAAAACAGTTAGATACACTACAGCGAGGTTTTGCGCAGAAAATCTGCAAAGCGTACCGCACCGTGTCTCTAACATCGGCACTACTCCTATCCGGCCTGCTGCCCTTGGACCTCAGGGTACAGGAAGCCGCCCACCTGTATAAACACAAAAAGGGCTACACCGATGAGCTCATACCGCCGGGCAGAGAGATGGAACGTAAAATGGAACCAACAAACTATCCACACCCCTCACAACTCACAAAAACCGAGTACAAACGACTGGATAACATGGATCCCGAGACCATAGAACTACACAAGATCAATGGCCCACAGATCTTCACTGATGGGAGCAAGATCGAAGGAAAAGTCGGGGCAGCATTGACTTGGTGGAATGAAGGCAGGGAAACCAAATACTCCACCTTCCGCCTGGAACCGCACAACACCGTCTTCCAGTCGGAACTGTACGCACTATTCAGAGCGACAAAGATGGCAATGGAGAGTAGGGAAGCCAGCGTCAGCATTCTCAGTGACTCAAGATCGTCACTGGATCTTCTGAGTAATCCTTCCGTGTCTCACCCGCTCGCTATTCAGATCAAAAGCTATATCAAAGCAACCCGAGAGGAAGGCCGAGAAGTGAGACTCTTTTGGCTAAGAGCGCACGTCGGCACGCCTGGGAATGAGAGAGCAGACGAGCTAGCAAAGAAGGCGGCGCTTACCAAGAAAACAGCCCCAGACTACGACAAAGTGCCAATATCGTTCGCAAAAAAGCGAATCCGTGAGGAAACAGTAAAAAAATGGCAGGAGCGATATCAGTTATCTACCACTGGCTCGGTCACAAGGGTATTCTTCCCGAGCGTCCAATCAGCGAAACGCATATTAAGAGACGTGTCATTAACACCAATACTCGTCCAAATAATGACCGGCCATGGAGGAATCGCAGCTTACCTCCACCGCTTCAAGCTCAAAGACAGCCCCGCGTGCATTTGCGACCCAGACAGCGAGGAAACGATATGGCACATTCTTCTCGAATGCCCCCGATTCCAAACATCCCGCTTCAATCTAGAGCAACAGATTAACCAAACTCTAACAAAACCAGAACTGAGCAACATCATGGCAGACGCTAAGGCTAGGCCGCTCTTCCTGGACTACGCCGAAAGGGCAATGCGCATAGCGGTAGATCGAAACAAAACCAGAGACACAAATCCTACCTTAACCGCCACGCCACAACTATCGACAGCGAGCCAAGACAGGGACGGGTCAGCGCACACGGATCAAGAAGCGCTAAACGAGATGCTTCAGTCAAGCGAACGAGGCGTTCCCGGAATAAGAACCCTTCCGGTGGCTCTATTCATGAATGACGAAAGAGAGAAATTGGGACTTGGCTTCTGTAGCACATCCGGCAGTGGACGAGTCAACATCTCACCCGGACTCGGCGCTTTGCTAAATGGCAGCACCAACAACACGAGCATGAGCCGTGCAGAGTACACTGCACTGCATGAAATACTACTAGAGGGAACACGCTGCCGCGTCGTGCGAAAAGAGGGAAAAGTAGTAGTACTCTTCGACGACGACAGCGCGACATCCCGTTTCACTCTAGCTAGCTCGCTGCTAGCCGTCATTGCAAACGCAGCTGAAGATCCGCAGACACACAGACTTATAAGCGTGGACGCATTTAAAGTCGGAACGAGGAAAGGCAGAGCTGAAGACTACTTAGGAATTATCGAAGCCTCATCCCACCATGAGGTGATTGCGTACGAAGATCGAGGAGAAAGCCTCAGTTTCCTTTTACCACCAAAGAGTCTCAGTCCAAATCCCACCAATCCAACGGCAAGAAGTGAAAACCGCACGCTCCAAGGTGAGTCAATCAGTGGCTCGGAACGCCTTCAGCAAGCTCAGCGAGAAAAAGTCAAGGAGAACTCTCACCAACCAAAGAAAACGACGTCACTGCGAACCGCTTTCAAAAATCTTATGACAACCGTCACAAAAATAGTAACTACAACAGCGACGACCTCCTCGGGTACGAGTCTGGGAGCAGCGGTTGCTCAGATAATTTTAAGCGACCGCAGGCCCAATACACCGCACCCCAAGGAGCCTCTCACCAGGGCGGAAAAGGGACAAGTGGACCCCCCCCAACTGTTGCAAGCCTCCACTCCTCAAGAGCACATGCAAAACGCTTTCATCGAGTACGAGAGTGTCTTAAAGGCAAACATGACTGTGTACACAGACACATGTAAGGACATCCTCGAAGCCTACCGAGGGAAGACAGTGCTAATGAATAGATTGCTCAAACAGAGGATTAAGGAAGCAGACGCGACCATATACGACAGCGATAAGGCAACAGTCCTCGCCGGAAGCGCCATCTGTCGAAATATGGTCGCATACAACGCAACAAACGGGTTCGTGACAATGGACCAGTTCGAACTTCGGGAGACAGGAACCATACGGTTTGATACCCCGGAATACGACCCAATAGTGGTTACTACCCGAGACACAAAGACAATGCTCGATGACAGAATCCTGAATCGAGCCAGATCAATGTCTTCTGAGTCATGGGATGCGCCACGGATCACCTGGGTGAACGGAGTGCCAGGCTGCGGAAAAACAACCTGGATTATAAACCATTTCAATCCAGGTCATGATATCATCATAACCACAACAACAGAAGCAGCCAAAGATGTGAGGGAGAGGCTGTCTAAAACGCTGGAAACTAACACCAAAACCAGTGTTCGTACTCTCGCATCCGTGCTAGTAAATGGCATAGGAGGGACAGATACCGACGAAAACCTGTGCAAGCGCCTTATCGTCGATGAAGCCCTCATGAACCATTTCGGTGCTATCGTGATGGCGGCACGGATTGCGAAGGCGAACGAGCTGATTCTCATAGGAGACGTGAATCAGCTCCCATACATTGATAGACAGAACCTCTTCCAAATGAAATACCACCGCCCCCACCTTGTTGCGAACATCACAAAGGAGCTGCTGTGTACACACAGGAATCCGATGGATGTGCCGTTCGCCATAAATCAGGTGTACAACGGCATATACTCATCGAAAACACAGCTGCGGTCCCTGACGCTAAAGCAGTTCAGGAACGCAACAATACCCGAAAACCTCCCTAACACCCTTTACTTGGTACACACCCAAGCAGCCAAAGCGTCCCTTGTGGAAAAAGGCTATGGAAAAGGGAGGGGGTCTCGCGTCCTAACTATCCACGAAGCCCAGGGACTCACTTACCCTTCTGTGGTGATCGTGCG
The DNA here is from genome assembly GCA_910589575.2 of Carcina quercana. NCBI lineage: Eukaryota > Metazoa > Arthropoda > Insecta > Lepidoptera > Depressariidae > Carcina > Carcina quercana. The sequence continues at coordinate 16,835,051 of OU342432.1, read as the reverse complement.
CGCAACAACCGAGCAGTTGCAACTCTATGACAGCATTTCACACGCAGTCGTCGCAGTGACACGACACACAGTGAAATGCGTCTACTACTCTGATGTTTGCGCAGACGCCATAGCAAACTTCATGAGGCGAACAGAGAGAGCGACTGACTCAGAAATAAGGGATTACAACACAAAAATGGCCATAAAAGATCGGAACACTTCTGTGATCGAGAAAGCCCAGGAATGAGGACAGCAGAAGTGAGCTCGGAATCTCCAACAGGCTGAGCGAGTCCGCCAAGGCGCGAAACAGAATGGACAGATTTGTCGCCGACATGGTAAAACACAAATTGGATTGTCTGTAAGAAACCATTGTCATTAAAAATTAACATAGCATAGACATATAACATTTTAAAAAAAAAGAATATTAATACAAAAAATATATAAATATACAAAAAATATACATACAAAAAAAATATACACAAAAAATATCAAAAAAAAAAAAAAAAAATTATTTCTTAAAAAAAAAAAAAAAAACAATAACAGAAAAAATAACAATAATAATAACTTAGTAATTAGTATTATTAAAATTTTAATTATAAGTAGCGTTAAATTCCCTTATATTTGTATAGTATTATAGTATATATATAACCCCCCTCCCCTTTTTTCTTCTAGAAAAGATAAAATAAAAACCAATGAAAAAATCAAATAATATCAAAAAAATGGCACGGACGCATAAGTCTGTGGATCCAACTGTACTTTATTAAAAAAAAAAAAAAAAAAAACCTAACCTAACCTAACCTAACCTAACCTAACCTAACCTAACCTAACCTAACCTAACCTAACCTAACCTAACCTAACCTAACCTAACCTAACCTAACCTAACCTAACCTAACCTAACCTAACCTAACCTAACCTAACCTAACCTAACCTAACCTAACCTAACCTAACCTAACCTAACCTAACCTAACCTAACCTAACCTAACCTAACCTAACCTAACCTAACCTAACCTAACCTAACCTAACCTAACCTAACCTAACCTAACCTAACCTAACCTAACCTAACCTAACCTAACCTAACCTAACCTAACCTAACCTAACCTAACCTAACCTAACCTAACCTAACCTAACCTAACCTAACCTAACCTAACCTAACCTAACCTAACCTAACCTAACCTAACCTAACCTAACCTAACCTAACCTAACCTAACCTAACCTAACCTAACCTAACCTAACCTAACCTAACCTAACCTAACCTAACCTAACCTAACCTAACCTAACCTAACCTAACCTAACCTAACCTAACCTAACCTAACCTAACCTAACCTAACCTAACCTAACCTAACCTAACCTAACCTAACCTAACCTAACCTAACCTAACCTAACCTAACCTAACCTAACCTAACCTAACCTAACCTAACCTAACCTAACCTAACCTAACCTAACCTAACCTAACCTAACCTAACCTAACCTAACCTAACCTAACCTAACCTAACCTAACCTAACCTAACCTAACCTAACCTAACCTAACCTAACCTAACCTAACCTAACCTAACCTAACCTAACCTAACCTAACCTAACCTAACCTAACCTAACCTAACCTAACCTAACCTAACCTAACCTAACCCAACCTAACCTAACCTAACCTAACCTAACCTAACCTAACCTAACCTAACCTAACCTAACCTAACCTAACCTAACCTAACCTAACCTAACCTAACCTAACCTAACCTAACCTAACCTAACCTAACCTAACCTAACCTAACCTAACCTAACCTAACCTAACCTAACCTAACCTAACCTAACCTAACCTAACCTAACCTAACCTAACCTAACCTAACCTAACCTAACCTAACCTAACCTAACCTAACCTAACCTAACCTAACCTAACCTAACCTAACCTAACCTAACCTAACCTAACCTAACCTAACCTAACCTAACCTAACCTAACCTAACCTAACCTAACCTAACCTAACCTAACCTAACCTAACCTAACCTAACCTAACCTAACCTAACCTAACCTAACCTAACCTAACCTAACCTAACCTAACCTAACCTAACCTAACCTAACCCAGTACCACCTCAACATCGACAACATAAACATCGGCTCCGCGAATTAAATTCGCCAAAAAGTGAAAAAGTGACTTACGTTTGTGGAAGTGTTTTTAAAAGTTGCATAGTGCTCTGACTCGCCAGGATTCATGTGGGCAACATCGTAACCCAAAGGATTCTGGAGCAGTGGACCCCAGACTTCAACACGTTATTCTTCAGCCATAGTAAGTGGGAATATTAATTTTAAATCATAGCACGACACGCCCTGTTAACGCCCGTCCGGTCCCGAAAGCAAACTGAAAATCGGACCACAAACAACGGAGTTACGGGCTACCAAAAACTCACAATTTTGACCAACATAACCTAGATTTGTTAGTGGAAAATTTCCCCGAGTTACACGTGCCGGCCTCCCAAGGCAGCCCGTACGTCTCAGGGTGCTCCGCTACCGACTCCGAGACTTCGAAGCCGCCCCGAGGAACAGCAGCCCAGTACCGTTTTGACCTGAACCCTAACTCCTCAACGGAAAGAGCCAGTGTACCCGAGTTTGGACTTCCAGTGATCAGCGACACGAATCCCGTCACCTGGTGACCTAACAATCAGTCAACTCCTGGACCCCAATCCCGAAGTGGACCCCCTCCAAAGGACCCTCACCCACCAGGGCGTAGGAAAGCTAGCTCAGTCAAATTGACGTCCCTGAGCTCAGCTCGACGAGACCCAACGGCCAGCGACCCGCCAGTCCAGCCCAGGTCACTAGTTCCTACTGAGGACCCACCACAATATTGGGCCCCCTCACGGCCGCCAAGGTCAAGGTCACCGACGTCAAGGTCAAGGTCACCGAAGGGGATATCAAGGTCGCCGAAGGCAAGATCATCAAGGTCAAGGTCAAGGTCACCAAGGTCAAGGTCAACCTCCCGTCACCACCAACCACGCCCAAAAATCATCGGGAACCGCCCACAGTCGCTCCCAGGCCCTTCTTGAGCCGCCGTAAGTGGTTTTTGAGACCACCCACCGCCGCCCACCGCCACCCACCACCACCCACCAAGCTCAAAAATCTTCGGAATTCACTCATAATCGCTCCCCGGCCATCCCGGAGCCGCCTAAAGAAGTTTTTGAGACCACCCACCGCCACCCACCACCACCCACCACGCCCAAAAATCATCGGAATTCACTCACAGTCGCTCCCCGGACACCCCGGAGCCGCCCAAAGTGATTTTTGAGACCACCCACCGCCACCCACCACCACCCACCACGCCCAAAAATCATCGGAATTCACTCACAGTCGCTCCCCGGACACCCCGGAGCCGCCCAAAGTGATTTTTGAGACCACCCACCACCACCCACCACGCCCAAAAATCATCGGAATTCACTCACAGTCGCTCCCCGGACACCCCGGAGCCGCCCAAAGTGGTTTTTGAGACCACCCACCGCCACCCACCACCACCCACCACACCCAAAAATCATCGGAATTCACTCACAGTCGCTCCCCGGCCATCCCTGAGCCGCCCACAGTGGTTTTTGAGTCCACCCACCACCACCCACTACCACCCACCACGCCCAAAAATCATCGGGATTGACTCACAGTCGCTCCCCGGACATCCCGGAGCCGCCCACAGTGGTTTTTGAGACCACCCACCGCCACCCACCACCACCCACCACACCCAAAAATCATCGGAATTCACTCACAGTCGCTCCCCGGCCATCCCTGAGCCGCCCACAGTGGTTTTTGAGACCACCCACCACCACCCACCACCACCCACCACGCCCAAAAATCATCGGGATTGACTCACAGTCGCTCCCCGGACATCCCGGAGCCGCCCACAGTGGTTTTTGAGACCACCCACCGCCACCCACCACCACCCACCACACCCAAAAATCATCGGAATTCACTCACAGTCGCTCCCCGGCCATCCCTGAGCCGCCCACAGTGGTTTTTTGAGACCACGCACCACCACCCACCACCGCCCACCACGCCCAAAAATCATCGGAATTCACTCACAGTCGCTCCCCGGACATCCCGGAGCCGCCCAAAGTGTTTTCGAGTCACGGTCTACAAGGTCACCGAAGTCAAGATAAAGAAGTCAAGATCTCCAAGGTCAAGGACCAATTGAAGCTGACGACCAAAGCCAACAAATCCAAACCCAGAAAAACCACAAGCGTGTCACCTCAGCTGAACCGGCGATCGTCGGAAGCCGATATAGATCTTAAGCTAGATATAGATAGATTAGTTATAGTCTCATACATATATAATATATACATATATATTTAATTAGAATTATACAGATATTTTATCACAATGTCGAGCCGAAGCACATCATCCCAAGTCAGCGACAAATCATCAAAATCGTCCGCATCTAGTAGCAGCAGTAGATCCAAAATCGATAAAGTGCCAGCTCAAGAGGTGAGCTCATATTCTGCTTCCTCAGCAACAACAAAGGGCCCAAAGTCACTGTTACAGAAGGTTCTGAGAAGGCAAACAAAACAAGAAGACTCAAAGCCCAAGACACCACAAAACAAACCCGCAACAGAGTCGGTATCTCCTGCCCCCCGGGTAAGAGAGGAAGTAGTGGTGTCACCCACGGTCAGCATGGGAGAGAGTCTCTCACACTCCTTCGATTCAACAGTGTCACCGACCGCACAAAGCAGCACCCGGATGAGTATGATCCGCACATCCGCAGGCAGAAGAGTCCCCGTGGAAATGTCCACGAGCGCAGCAAACGAGTGCTTGCTTAATGCCAAAGAAGCCCTGGAGGCGGCAGGCAATATGAAAAGAGAGTGCAAGGCCACTGCTCTCGAAAACCTGCAGGCACTCTATGAAATTCTGCTGAGCGTGGCAGACTCCAGAACGCGACACATCAACAAGCTGCAGGAAGAGCGAACAAGGCATGCCAGGGAGCTCTTGGCGGCGGAACGGGCCCACCTAAAAGATAGACAAGAGCTCGACAGTCAAATTATATCAAAACTTAATACTGCGCAGCAAGAGATCACAGAGTCTCTCAAAGAAGCCAAACAAATCCGTCTCTGGCTAGGCCACGAGACGGAGCAGCCGTACAGAGAAATAACCGAGATACGAAAAGCTATACAGGTGATCAACAACAAAATCACAGCCGAAGCTGAAAAATCAAGCTTACAGCCTGGAGGCATTGAGAAAAAGAAATGGGAGAGTCTCCAGGCCGATGTAAGCAAGCTAGGCCCATGCATACGTAGTGTCTCCAACCAATTAGACCAACTAAGAAGAGAAATCAAGGAGATGTCCACCCGTAATCTCTCTCCCAGCACCAGCGCAGACACAACAAAGCCTCAAAGCCCCCCAAACAATCTCTCACCACCAGCCCCCAAAATTGACACCAAAAAAATCGAACTAGAAATGGCAAAAATGAGGCTAGCCATTGTAACGCTAGCCGAAAACCCCAAACCAGAACCACAGGAGCGGACGAAGCATAACAACGAGACAGCCAACCTCCAACACGAAATGGCTCTAACAAGGCGTCAACTAAACACAATAGAAACAGATCTGCGAACCCTTATCCAAAAGGCAGACACAGCCATACCTCCGCCCACCAACTTAGGAACAGAAATAATCATGAAGGATACCCAGGACGTCCTGCTCAACCTGGTAGAGGAAGTGCAACAGCTGCGTACAGAAACGCCAAAGCAAAACTACGCACAGGCTGCAGCCAGTCCACCGAAGCCCCAAAATCACACCCTCATAATAACATCCAAGGACCCCAAACACACGGGAGCGAACGTCCTGTTGAAGGTAAGGGACGCCCTGGACTTCAAAAAGACTGGGGTGAAAGTAAATAAAGCAAGGCCTGCGAGAGACCAAAAGGTTGTTTTAAGCTGTGCTAGCAGCAAAGACCTTAAAACAGTCACGGACAAAATAAGAGCCAGCGGAGGGTTCACCGTAAAAGAGGCCGTCAACGCAAAACCCTTAGTATGTCTCAAAAACGTCCTGGGGTACCACACCAATGCCGATCTAGAGGAGATGATAAAGTCTCAAAATAGTCATCTCCTGCAAGGTGTGGATATGTCCAAAGAGACAGCAAGGGTGCGTTTCAGGAGGAAAGCGAGAAACCCGCTAGAATGCCACCCAGTACTCGAACTGACACCAGAAATCTGGAAGCGCTTCACGCAATCACAAAAACTGTACGTCGGCCTGCAAAGAGTGACCTGCGAAGACCACTCACCGCTTGTGCAGTGCACTAAATGTCTCGGGTACGGGCACACTAAATCAGTGTGCAAGGCAACCCACGAAGTGTGCAGCTATTGTAGCGAACACCACACATGGCAAGAGTGCACTGCACGGACGGAGCGTAAGCAACCGAAGTGCGCAAATTGCGTGAATGCAAAAAGGGAAGCAGCAGATGCTACCCACAATGCTTTCAGCGGACAGTGTCCAGAAAGAGTGAAATGGGACAGCATAGCGAGGTCTCGAGTATCCTACTGCTAAGGGCACCGACGAAAACCCAACAAATCCTCAGACGGACCGATCTAGAGCCGGGATACGCTTTATCCAAGCCAACCTGCAACGCTCCAAGAACGCCACAGCGGAACTCCACCAGGCGATACACGACCGGGGGATTTCAATTGCTCTGATCCAAGAACCCTACGTGGGAAATCAGGGCATTCTGAAACAATACTCCGGAGCACGGGTCATCCAATGCACCCTGAACCGCCAAAAGCCAGTAAAGGCGGCGATAGTGGTTTACGACAACAATCTGGAAGTCATTCATGACCCCCAACTCGTAACCGAAAACATCGCTGCCGTTTACATTAAGGCAGGACCGCTAGCAATTGGGGTAGTGTCGGTCTACTTTGAGGACACCGAAGACATTGAGCCATACCTAACTAAAACCAGATCAGTGTGCAGAAAACTGGGCACGGCCAACATACTCCTGGCGGGCGACGTCAACGCCTGGAGCCACTGGTGGGGCAGCAACTCCGAAAACCACCGTGGCGGTGCTTACCACGCCTTCCTTACTGAAATGGACTTCGAAATCCTCAATAACGGCGACACGCCCACTTTCGAGACCTACAGAGGTGGAAAGCTGTGCACAAGCATAGTTGACGTCACATCATGCGGCCTGCCGCTGCTAGGCAAGATAGAGAGCTGGAAAGTCGACAGAAGCGTGACAACATCCGACCACAACGCAATCACCTTCAGCCTGCGCCTAGAGAAAGCATTAGAGCCCCTAAAGCCAATCACTACGCGCAAGTACAACACCAAAAAGGCTGACTGGTCGGACTTTGCAACGCAACTGCAGTCAGCTCTAGCGGAAGCAGATATCAACAAGCCCAGAATACAAAAGATAAGCAGCCAAGAAGATCTGGAGGAAGTCCTGACCCTCTATACAAACACCATCCATGCGGTGTGCGCCGCCACGATACCACGAATGCGTCCTTGGAAAGGCAAAGCAATACCGCCATGGTGGTCAAACGCCCTAGACAGGACGAAACAAGAAGTCCTCAGGAGGAAAAGGAGGATCAGGAACGCAGCCCCACACAGAAGGCCGCATGTTATAAACGAGTATGTGGCCGCAAAGGAAGAATACCTACAATTATCTGAAGAAGCCCAAACCACTGGATGGAAGGATTACTGCTCGAAACAAGACCGCGAGAGCGTGTGGGACGGAATCTACAGAGTCCTAAGGAAAACAGCCAGGAGAGAGGAAGACATGCTTCTGAGAAGCCCAACAGGTGAAACCCTTAGCCCGGAGCAGTCAGCCCAACTCTTGGCAAAAACTTTTTACCCAGATGACTCGACAGAAGCTGAAAAACCGCATCACGTCACACTCAGAAGACTCACCGAGGACCGTCGACCGGAGGACATAGCAGAACTGTCGGAAAATGATCCGCCATTTACGGGGACAGAAATTGACGCGGTTCTAATAGCACTGAATCCAAAGAAAGCCCCAGGCCCAGACGGACTAACCGCAGACATCTGCTCGGCTGCCATCCTGTGCGACAGTGAAGCATTTCTGGCATTAGCAAACAAATGCTTATCACTCTCGTATTTTCCGAAGCAATGGAAGGTAGCCCACGTATGTATCCTCCGCAAGCCTGGAAAGGACGACTACACCCATCCCAAGTCTTACAGGCCAATCGGATTACTACCGGTCCTCGGAAAAATAGTAGAGAAAATGCTGATTTCCAGAATTCAGTGGCATATTTTACCGAGCTTAAACAAAAGCCAATACGGGTTCATGCCGCAGCGCGGAACCGAGGACGCCCTTTACGACCTCATGAGACACATCAGAACTGAGATAAACAATCGAAAGATAGTACTCATCGTCTCCCTGGACATAGAGGGAGCCTTTGATAACGCGTGGTGGCCTGCTCTGAAAAATCAGCTCATAAGAAAAAACATCCCCCGAAATCTCTACGGCATAGTTATGTCTTACCTTGAGGACCGCAGCGTAGTGGTGAACTACTCAAGGGCGACGAGCAGCAAACACACCTCGAAGGGATGCGTTCAAGGTTCCATCGGAGGACCAGCGTTCTGGAACCTAATACTGGACACCCTTCTGGTTAAGCTGACAGCCCAAGGCGTTTACTGCCAGGCCTTTGCGGACGATGTGGTTCTAGTTTTCTCAGGCCAAAAGTCCCAGACCCTGGAGCAATCAGCAAACACTACCCTGGAAAATGTGGTAGAATGGGGGACCCTAAACAAATTGAACTTCGCTGCGCACAAAACAAGTGCGATGGTTATCACAAAGAAGCTCAAATACGACCCCCCACAAATTTTTATGTCCGGAACCAGGTTAGGTCTCGTGAACGAGATTAAGCTACTGGGTCTCATTATAGATCACAAGCTCACTTTCAATGCGCACGTAACAGCAACCTGCAAAAAAGCAGCAAACATTTACAAACAGCTGGCTTGCGCGGCAAAGGTGAACTGGGGCCTCAACAGTGAAGTAATAAGAACCATATACGCGTCGGTGATAGAGCCCATAGTGTTGTACGCGGCGAGCGCATGGTACCCTGCAGCGGAAAAGATCATGATCAGAAAACAGTTAGATACACTACAGCGAGGTTTTGCGCAGAAAATCTGCAAAGCGTACCGCACCGTGTCTCTAACATCGGCACTACTCCTATCCGGCCTGCTGCCCTTGGACCTCAGGGTACAGGAAGCCGCCCACCTGTATAAACACAAAAAGGGCTACACCGATGAGCTCATACCGCCGGGCAGAGAGATGGAACGTAAAATGGAACCAACAAACTATCCACACCCCTCACAACTCACAAAAACCGAGTACAAACGACTGGATAACATGGATCCCGAGACCATAGAACTACACAAGATCAATGGCCCACAGATCTTCACTGATGGGAGCAAGATCGAAGGAAAAGTCGGGGCAGCATTGACTTGGTGGAATGAAGGCAGGGAAACCAAATACTCCACCTTCCGCCTGGAACCGCACAACACCGTCTTCCAGTCGGAACTGTACGCACTATTCAGAGCGACAAAGATGGCAATGGAGAGTAGGGAAGCCAGCGTCAGCATTCTCAGTGACTCAAGATCGTCACTGGATCTTCTGAGTAATCCTTCCGTGTCTCACCCGCTCGCTATTCAGATCAAAAGCTATATCAAAGCAACCCGAGAGGAAGGCCGAGAAGTGAGACTCTTTTGGCTAAGAGCGCACGTCGGCACGCCTGGGAATGAGAGAGCAGACGAGCTAGCAAAGAAGGCGGCGCTTACCAAGAAAACAGCCCCAGACTACGACAAAGTGCCAATATCGTTCGCAAAAAAGCGAATCCGTGAGGAAACAGTAAAAAAATGGCAGGAGCGATATCAGTTATCTACCACTGGCTCGGTCACAAGGGTATTCTTCCCGAGCGTCCAATCAGCGAAACGCATATTAAGAGACGTGTCATTAACACCAATACTCGTCCAAATAATGACCGGCCATGGAGGAATCGCAGCTTACCTCCACCGCTTCAAGCTCAAAGACAGCCCCGCGTGCATTTGCGACCCAGACAGCGAGGAAACGATATGGCACATTCTTCTCGAATGCCCCCGATTCCAAACATCCCGCTTCAATCTGGAGCAACAGATTAACCAAACTCTAACAAAACCAGAACTGAGCAACATCATGGCAGACGCTAAGGCTAGGCCGCTCTTCCTGGACTACGCCGAAAGGGCAATGCGCATAGCGGTAGATCGAAACAAAACCAGAGACACAAATCCTACCTTAACCGCCACGCCACAACTATCGACAGCGAGCCAAGACAGGGACGGGTCAGCGCACACGGATCAAGAAGCGCTAAACGAGATGCTTCAGTCAAGCGAACGAGGCGTTCCCGGAATAAGAACCCTTCCGGTGGCTCTATTCATGAATGACGAAAGAGAGAAATTGGGACTTGGCTTCTGTAGCACATCCGGCAGTGGACGAGTCAACATCTCACCCGGACTCGGCGCTTTGCTAAATGGCAGCACCAACAACACGAGCATGAGCCGTGCAGAGTACACTGCACTGCATGAAATACTACTAGAGGGAACACGCTGCCGCGTCGTGCGAAAAGAGGGAAAAGTAGTAGTACTCTTCGACGACGACAGCGCGACATCCCGTTTCACTCTAGCTAGCTCGCTGCTAGCCGTCATTGCAAACGCAGCTGAAGATCCGCAGACACACAGACTTATAAGCGTGGACGCATTTAAAGTCGGAACGAGGAAAGGCAGAGCTGAAGACTACTTAGGAATTATCGAAGCCTCATCCCACCATGAGGTGATTGCGTACGAAGATCGAGGAGAAAGCCTCAGTTTCCTTTTACCACCAAAGAGTCTCAGTCCAAATCCCACCAATCCAACGGCAAGAAGTGAAAACCGCACGCTCCAAGGTGAGTCAATCAGTGGCTCGGAACGCCTTCAGCAAGCTCAGCGAGAAAAAGTCAAGGAGAACTCTCACCAACCAAAGAAAACGACGTCACTGCGAACCGCTTTCAAAAATCTTATGACAACCGTCACAAAAATAGTAACTACAACAGCGACGACCTCCTCGGGTACGAGTCTGGGAGCAGCGGTTGCTCAGATAATTTTAAGCGACCGCAGGCCCAATACACCGCACCCCAAGGAGCCTCTCACCAGGGCGGAAAAGGGACAAGTGGAACCCCCCCAACTGTTGCAAGCCTCCACTCCTCAAGAGCACATGCAAAACGCTTTCATCGAGTACGAGAGTGTCTTAAAGGCAAACATGACTGTGTACACAGACACATGTAAGGACATCCTCGAAGCCTACCGAGGGAAGACAGTGCTAATGAATAGATTGCTCAAACAGAGGATTAAGGAAGCAGACGCGACCATATACGACAGAGATAAGGCAACAGTCCTCGCCGGAAGCGCCATCTGTCGAAATATGGTCGCATACAACGCAACAAACGGGTTCGTGACAATGGACCAGTTCGAACTTCGGGAGACAGGAACCATACGGTTTGATACCCCGGAATACGACCCAATAGTGGTTACTACCCGAGACACAAAGACAATGCTCGATGACAGAATCCTGAATCGAGCCAGATCAATGTCTTCTGAGTCATGGGATGCGCCACGGATCACCTGGGTGAACGGAGTGCCAGGCTGCGGAAAAACAACCTGGATTATAAACCATTTCAATCCAGGTCATGATATCATCATAACCACAACAACAGAAGCAGCCAAAGATGTGAGGGAGAGGCTGTCTAAAACGCTGGAAACTAACACCAAAACCAGTGTTCGTACTCTCGCATCCGTGCTAGTAAATGGCATAGGAGGGACAGATACCGACGAAAACCTGTGCAAGCGCCTTATCGTCGATGAAGCCCTCATGAACCATTTCGGTGCTATCGTGATGGCGGCACGGATTGCGAAGGCGAACGAGCTGATTCTCATAGGAGACGTGAATCAGCTCCCATACATTGATAGACAGAACCTCTTCCAAATGAAATACCACCGTCCCCACCTTGTTGCGAACATCACAAAGGAGCTGCTGTGTACACACAGGAATCCGATGGATGTGCCGTTCGCCATAAATCAGGTGTACAACGGCATATACTCATCGAAAACACAGCTGCGGTCCCTGACGCTAAAGCAGTTCAGGAACGCAACAATACCCGAAAACCTCCCTAACACCCTTTACTTGGTACACACCCAAGCAGCCAAAGCGTCCCTTGTGGAAAAAGGCTATGGAAAAGGGAGGGGGTCTCGCGTCCTAACTATCCACGAAGCCCAGGGACTCACTTACCCTTCTGTGGTGATCGTGCGCGCAACAACCGAGCAGTTGCAACTCTATGACAGCATTTCACACGCAGTCGTCGCAGTGACACGACACACAGTGAAATGCGTCTACTACTCTGATGTTTGCGGAGACGCCATAGCAAACTTCATGAGGCGAACAGAGAGAGCGACTGACTCAGAAATAAGGGATTACAACACAAAAATGGCCATAAAAGATCGGAACACCTCTGTGATCGAGAAAGCCCAGGAATGAGGACAGCAGAAGTGAGCTCGGAATCTCCAACAGGCTGAGCGAGTCCGCCAAGGCGCGAAA
>OU342432.1:16810000-16820000 GCA_910589575.2 Carcina quercana | reverse complement strand
AACCTAACCTAACCTAACCTAACCTAACCTAACCTAACCTAACCTAACCTAACCTAACCTAACCTAACCTAACCTAACCTAACCTAACCTAACCTAACCTAACCTAACCTAACCTAACCTAACCTAACCTAACCTAACCTAACCTAACCTAACCTAACCTAACCTAACCTAACCTAACCTAACCTAACCTAACCTAACCTAACCTAACCTAACCTAACCTAACCTAACCTAACCTAACCTAACCTAACCTAACCTAACCTAACCTAACCTAACCTAACCTAACCTAACCTAACCTAACCTAACCTAACCTAACCTAACCTAACCTAACCTAACCTAACCTAACCTAACCTAACCTAACCTAACCTAACCTAACCTAACCTAACCTAACCTAACCTAACCTAACCTAACCTAACCTAACCTAACCTAACCTAACCTAACCTAACCTAACCTAACCTAACCTAACCTAACCTAACCTAACCTAACCTAACCTAACCTAACCTAACCTAACCTAACCTAACCTAACCTAACCTAACCTAACCTAACCTAACCTAACCCAGTACCACCTCAACATCGACAACATAAACATCGGCTCCGCGAATTAAATTCGCCAAAAAGTGAAAAAGTGACTTACGTTTGTGGAAGTGTTTTTAAAAGTTGCATAGTGCTCTGACTCGCCAGGATTCATGTGGGCAACATCGTAACCCAAAGGATTCTGGAGCAGTGGACCCCAGACTTCAACACGTTATTCTTCAGCCATAGTAAGTGGGAATATTAATTTTAAATCATAGCACGACACGCCCTGTTAACGCCCGTCCGGTCCCGAAAGCAGACTGAAAATCGGACCACAAACAACGGAGTTACGGGCTACCAAAAACTCACAATTTTGACCAACATAACCTAGATTTGTTAGTGGAAAATTTCCCCGAGTTACACGTGCCGGCCTCCCAAGGCAGCCCGTACGTCTCAGGGTGCTCCGCTACCGACTCCGAGACTTCGAAGCCGCCCCGAGGAACAGCAGCCCAGTACCGTTTTGACCTGAACCCTAACTCCTCAACGGAAAGAGCCAGTGTACCCGAGTTTGGACTTCCAGTGATCAGCGACACGAATCCCGTCACCTGGTGACCTAACAATCAGTCAACTCCTGGACCCCAATCCCGAAGTGGACCCCCTCCAAAGGACCCTCACCCACCAGGGCGGAGGAAAGCTAGCTCAGTCAAATTGACGTCCCTGAGCTCAGCTCGACGAGACCCAACGGCCAACGACCCGCCAGTCCAGCCCAGGTCACTAGTTCCTACTGAGGACCCACCACAATATTGGGCCCCCTCACGGCTGCCAAGGTCAAGGTCACCGACGTCAAGGTCAAGGTCACCGAAGGGGATATCAAGGTCGCCGAAGGCAAGATCATCAAGGTCAAGGTCAAGGTCACCAAGGTCAAGGTCAACCTCCCGTCACCACCAACCACGCCCAAAAATCATCGGGAACCGCCCACAGTCGCTCCCAGGCCCTTCTTGAGCCGCCGTAAGTGGTTTTTGAGACCACCCACCGCCGCCCACCGCCACCCACCACCACCCACCAAGCTCAAAAATCTTCGGAATTCACTCACAATCGCTCCCCGGCCATCCCGGAGCCGCCTAAAGAAGTTTTTGAGACCACCCACCGCCACCCACCACCACCCACCACGCCCAAAAATCATCGGAATTCACTCACAGTCGCTCCCCGGACACCCCAGAGCCGCCAAAAGTGATTTTTGAGACCACCCACCGCCACCCACCACCACCCACCACGCCCAAAAATCATCGGAATTCACTCACAGTCGCTCCCCGGACACCCCGGAGCCGCCCAAAGTGGTTTTTGAGACCACCCACCGCCACCCACCACCACCCACCACACCCAAAAATCATCGGAATTCACTCACAGTCGCTCCCCGGCCATCCCTGAGCCGCCCACAGTGGTTTTTGAGTCCACCCACCACCACCCACTACCACCCACCACGCCCAAAAATCATCGGGATTGACTCACAGTCGCTCCCCGGACATCCCGGAGCCGCCCACAGTGGTTTTTGAGACCACCCACCGCCACCCACCACCACCCACCACTCCCAAAAATCATCGGAATTCACTCACAGTCGCTCCCCGGCCATCCCTGAGCCGCCCACAGTGGTTTTTGAGACCACCCACCACCACCCACCACCACCCACCACGCCCAAAAATCATCGGGATTGACTCACAGTCGCCCCCCGGACATCCCGGAGCCGCCCACAGTGGTTTTTGAGACCACCCACCGCCACCCACCACCACCCACCACACCCAAAAATCATCGGAATTCACTCACAGTCGCTCCCCGGCCATCCCTGAGCCGCCCACAGTGGTTTTTTGAGACCACCCACCACCACCCACCACCGCCCACCACGCCCAAAAATCATCGGAATTCACTCACAGTCGCTCCCCGGACATCCCGGAGCCGCCCAAAGTGTTTTCGAGTCACGGTCTACAAGGTCACCGAAGTCAAGATAAAGAAGTCAAGATCTCCAAGGTCAAGGACCAATTGAAGCTGACGACCAAAGCCAACAAATCCAAACCCAGAAAAACCACAAGCGTGCCACCTCAGCTGAACCGGCGATCGTCGGAAGCCGATATAGATCTTAAGCTAGATATAGATAGATTAGTTATAGTCTCATACATATATAATATATACATATATATTTAATTAGAATTATACAGATATTTTATCACAATGTCGAGCCGAAGCACATCATCCCAAGTCAGCGACAAATCATCAAAATCGTCCGCATCTAGTAGCAGCAGTAGATCCAAAATCGATAAAGTGCCAGCTCAAGAGGTGAGCTCATATTCTGCTTCCTCAGCAACAACAAAGGGCCCAAAGTCACTGTTACAGAAGGTTCTGAGAAGGCAAACAAAACAAGAAGACTCAAAGCCCAAGACACCCCAAAACAAACCCGCAACAGAGTCGGTATCTCCTGCCCCCCGGGTAAGAGAGGAAGTAGTGGTGTCACCCACGGTCAGCATGGGAGAGAGTCTCTCACACTCCTTCGATTCAACAGTGTCACCGACCGCACAAAGCAGCACCCGGATGAGTATGATCCGCACATCCGCAGGCAGAAGAGTCCCTGTGGAAATGTCCACGAGCGCAGCAAACGAGTGCTTGCTTAATGCCAAAGAAGCCCTGGAGGCGGCAGGCAATATGAAAAGAGAGTGCAAGGCCACTGCTCTCGAAAACCTGCAGGCACTCTATGAAATTCTGCTGAGCGTGGCAGACTCCAGAACGCGACACATCAACAAGCTGCAGGAAGAGCGAACAAGGCATGCCAGGGAGCTCTTGGCGGCGGAACGGGCCCACCTAAAAGATAGACAAGAGCTCGACAGTCAAATTATATCAAAACTTAATACTGCGCAGCAAGAGATCACAGAGTCTCTCAAAGAAGCCAAACAAATCCGTCTCTGGCTAGGCCACGAGACGGAGCAGCCGTACAGAGAAATAACCGAGATACGAAAAGCTATACAGGTGATCAACAACAAAATCACAGCCGAAGCTGAAAAATCAAGCTTACAGCCTGGAGGCATTGAGAAAAAGAAATGGGAGAGTCTCCAGGCCGATGTAAGCAAGCTAGGCCCATGCATACGTAGTGTCTCCAACCAATTAGACCAACTAAGAAGAGAAATCAAGGAGATGTCCACCCGTAATCTCTCTCCTAGCACCAGCGCAGACACAACAAAGCCTCAAAGCCCCCCAAACAATCTCTCACCACCAGCCCCCAAAATTGACACCAAAAAAATCGAACTAGAAATGGCAAAAATGAGGCTAGCCATTGTAACGCTAGCCGAAAACCCCAAACCAGAACCACAGGAGCGGACGAAGCATAACAACGATACAGCCAACCTCCAACACGAAATGGCTCTAACAAGGCGTCAACTAAACACAATAGAAACAGATCTGCGAACCCTTATCCAAAAGGCAGACACAGCCATACCTCCGCCCACCAACTTAGGAACAGAAATAATCATGAAGGATACCCAGGACGTCCTGCTCAACCTGGTAGAGGAAGTGCAACAGCTGCGTACAGAAACGCCAAAGCAAAACTACGCACAGGCTGCAGCCAGTCCACCGAAGCCCCAAAATCACACCCTTATAATAACATCCAAGGACCCCAAACACACGGGAGCGAACGTCCTGTTGAAGGTAAGGGACGCCCTGGACTTCAAAAAGACTGGGGTGAAAGTAAATAAAGCAAGGCCTGCGAGAGACCAAAAGGTCGTTTTAAGCTGTGCTAGCAGCAAAGACCTTAAAACAGTCACGGACAAAATAAGAGCCAGCGGAGGGTTCACCGTAAAAGAGGCCGTCAACGCAAAACCCTTAGTATGTCTCAAAAACGTCCTGGGGTACCACACCAATGCCGATCTAGAGGAGATGATAAAGTCTCAAAATAGTCATCTCCTGCAAGGTGTGGATATGTCCAAAGAGACAGTAAGGGTGCGTTTCAGGAGGAAAGCGAGAAACCCGCTAGAATGCCACCCAGTACTCGAACTGACACCAGAAATCTGGAAGCGCTTCACGCAATCACAAAAACTGTACGTCGGCCTGCAAAGAGTGACCTGCGAAGACCACTCACCGCTTGTGCAGTGCACTAAATGTCTCGGGTACGGGCACACTAAATCAGTGTGCAAGGCAACCCACGAAGTGTGCAGCTATTGTAGCGAACACCACACATGGCAAGAGTGCACTGCACGGACGGAGCGTAAGCAACCGAAGTGCGCAAATTGCTTGAATGCAAAAAGGGAAGCAGCAGATGCTACCCACAATGCTTTCAGCGGACAGTGTCCAGAAAGAGTGAAATGGGACAGCATAGCGAGGTCTCGAGTATCCTACTGCTAAGGGCACCGACGAAAACCCAACAAATCCTCAGACGGACCGATCTAGAGCCGGGATACGCTTTATCCAAGCCAACCTGCAACGCTCCAAGAACGCCACAGCGGAACTCCACCAGGCGATACACGACCGGGGGATTTCAATTGCTCTGATCCAAGAACCCTACGTGGGAAATCAGGGCATTTTGAAACAATACTCCGGAGCACGGGTCATCCAATGCACCCTGAACCGCCAAAAGCCAGTAAAGGCGGCGATAGTGGTTTACGACAACAATCTGGAAGTCATTCATGACCCCCAACTCGTAACCGAAAACATCGCTGCCGTTTACATAAAGGCAGGACCGCTAGCAATCGGGGTAGTGTCGGTCTACTTTGAGGACACCGAAGACATTGAGCCATACCTAACAAAAACCAGATCAGTGTGCAGAAAACTGGGCACGGCCAACATACTCCTGGCGGGCGACGTCAACGCCTGGAGCCACTGGTGGGGCAGCAACTCCGAAAACCACCGTGGCGGTGCTTACCACGCCTTCCTTACTGAAATGGACTTCGAAATCCTGAATAACGGCGACACGCCCACTTTCGAGACCTACAGAGGTGGAAAGCTGTGCACAAGCATAGTTGACGTCACATCATGCGGCCTGCCGCTGCTAGGCAAGATAGAGAGCTGGAAAGTCGACAGAAGCGTGACAACATCCGACCACAACGCAATCACCTTCAGCCTGCGCCTAGAGAAAGCATTAGAACCCCTAAAGCCAATCACTACGCGCAAGTACAACACCAAAAAGGCTGACTGGTCGGACTTTGCAACGCAACTGCAGTCAGCTCTAGCGGAAGCAGATATCAACAAGCCCAGAATACAAAAGATAAGCAGCCAAGAAGATCTGGAGGAAGTCCTGACCCTCTATACAAACACCATCCATGCGGTGTGCGCCGCCACGATACCACGAATGCGTCCTTGGAAAGGCAAAGCAATACCGCCATGGTGGTCAAACGCCCTAGACAGGACGAAACAAGAAGTCCTCAGGAGGAAAAGGAGGATCAGGAACGCAGCCCCACACAGAAGGCAGCATGTTATAAACGAGTATGTGGCCGCAAAGGAAGAATACCTACAATTATCTGAAGAAGCCCAAACCACTGGATGGAAGGATTACTGCTCGAAACAAGACCGCGAGAGCGTGTGGGACGGAATCTACAGAGTCCTAAGGAAAACAGCCAGGAGAGAGGAAGACATGCTTCTGAGAAGCCCAACAGGTGAAACCCTTAGCCCGGAGCAGTCAGCCCAACTCCTGGCAAAAACGTTTTACCCAGATGACTCGACAGAAGCTGAAAAACCGCATCACGTCACACTCAGAAGACTCACCGAGGACCGTCGACCGGAGGACATAGCAGAACTGTCGGAAAATGATCCGCCATTTACGGGGACAGAAATTGACGCGGTTCTAATAGCACTGAATCCAAAGAAAGCCCCAGGCCCAGACGGACTAACCGCAGACATCTGCTCGGCTGCCATCCTGTGCGACAGTGAAGCATTTCTGGCATTAGCAAACAAATGCTTATCACTCTCGTATTTTCCGAAGCAATGGAAGGTAGCCCACGTATGTATCCTCCGCAAGCCTGGAAAGGACGACTACACCCATCCCAAGTCTTACAGGCCAATCGGATTACTACCGGTCCTCGGAAAAATAGTAGAGAAAATGCTGATTTCCAGAATTCAGTGGCATATTTTACCGAGCTTAAACAAAAGCCAATACGGGTTCATGCCGCAGCGCGGAACCGAGGACGCCCTTTACGACCTCATGAGACACATCAGAACTGAGATAAACAATCGAAAGATAGTACTCATCGTCTCCCTGGACATAGAGGGAGCCTTTGATAACGCGTGGTGGCCTGCTCTGAAAAATCAGCTCATAAGAAAAAACATCCCCCGAAATCTCTACGGCATAGTTATGTCTTACCTTGAGGACCGCAGCGTAGTGGTGAACTACTCAAGGGCGACGAGCAGCAAACACACCACGAAGGGATGCGTTCAAGGTTCCATCGGAGGACCAGCGTTCTGGAACCTAATACTGGACACCCTTCTGGTTAAGCTGACAGCCCAAGGCGTTTACTGCCAGGCCTTTGCGGACGATGTGGTTCTAGTTTTCTCAGGCCAAAAGTCCCAGACCCTGGAGCAATCAGCAAACACTACCCTGGAAAATGTGGTAGAATGGGGGACCCTAAACAAATTGAACTTCGCTGCGCACAAAACAAGTGCGATGGTTATCACAAAGAAGCTCAAATACGACCCCCCACAAATTTTTATGTCCGGAACCAGGTTAGGTCTCGTAAACGAGATTAAGCTACTGGGTCTCATTATAGATCACAAGCTCACTTTCAATGCGCACGTAACAGCAACCTGCAAAAAAGCAGCAAACATTTACAAACAGCTGGCTTGCGCGGCAAAGGTGAACTGGGGCCTCAACAGTGAAGTAATAAGAACCATATACGTGTCGGTGATAGAGCCCATAGTGTTGTACGCGGCGAGCGCATGGTACCCTGCAGCGGAAAAGATCATGATCAGAAAACAGTTAGATACACTACAGCGAGGTTTTGCGCAGAAAATCTGCAAAGCGTACCGCACCGTGTCTCTAACATCGGCACTACTCCTATCCGGCCTGCTGCCCTTGGACCTCAGGGTACAGGAAGCCGCCCACCTGTATAAACACAAAAAGGGCTACACCGATGAGCTCATACCGCCGGGCAGAGAGATGGAACGTAAAATGGAACCAACAAACTATCCACACCCCTCACAACTCACAAAAACCGAGTACAAACGACTGGATAACATGGATCCCGAGACCATAGAACTACACAAGATCAATGGCCCACAGATCTTCACTGATGGGAGCAAGATCGAAGGAAAAGTCGGGGCAGCATTGACTTGGTGGAATGAAGGCAGGGAAACCAAATACTCCACCTTCCGCCTGGAACCGCACAACACCGTCTTCCAGTCGGAACTGTACGCACTATTCAGAGCGACAAAGATGGCAATGGAGAGTAGGGAAGCCAGCGTCAGCATTCTCAGTGACTCAAGATCGTCACTGGATCTTCTGAGTAATCCTTCCGTGTCTCACCCGCTCGCTATTCAGATCAAAAGCTATATCAAAGCAACCCGAGAGGAAGGCCGAGAAGTGAGACTCTTTTGGCTAAGAGCGCACGTCGGCACGCCTGGGAATGAGAGAGCAGACGAGCTAGCAAAGAAGGCGGCGCTTACCAAGAAAACAGCCCCAGACTACGACAAAGTGCCAATATCGTTCGCAAAAAAGCGAATCCGTGAGGAAACAGTAAAAAAATGGCAGGAGCGATATCAGTTATCTACCACTGGCTCGGTCACAAGGGTATTCTTCCCGAGCGTCCAATCAGCGAAACGCATATTAAGAGACGTGTCATTAACACCAATACTCGTCCAAATAATGACCGGCCATGGAGGAATCGCAGCTTACCTCCACCGCTTCAAGCTCAAAGACAGCCCCGCGTGCATTTGCGACCCAGACAGCGAGGAAACGATATGGCACATTCTTCTCGAATGCCCCCGATTCCAAACATCCCGCTTCAATCTAGAGCAACAGATTAACCAAACTCTAACAAAACCAGAACTGAGCAACATCATGGCAGACGCTAAGGCTAGGCCGCTCTTCCTGGACTACGCCGAAAGGGCAATGCGCATAGCGGTAGATCGAAACAAAACCAGAGACACAAATCCTACCTTAACCGCCACGCCACAACTATCGACAGCGAGCCAAGACAGGGACGGGTCAGCGCACACGGATCAAGAAGCGCTAAACGAGATGCTTCAGTCAAGCGAACGAGGCGTTCCCGGAATAAGAACCCTTCCGGTGGCTCTATTCATGAATGACGAAAGAGAGAAATTGGGACTTGGCTTCTGTAGCACATCCGGCAGTGGACGAGTCAACATCTCACCCGGACTCGGCGCTTTGCTAAATGGCAGCACCAACAACACGAGCATGAGCCGTGCAGAGTACACTGCACTGCATGAAATACTACTAGAGGGAACATGCTGCCGCGTCGTGCGAAAAGAGGGAAAAGTAGTAGTACTCTTCGACGACGACAGCGCGACATCCCGTTTCACTCTAGCTAGCTCGCTGCTAGCGGTCATTGCAAACGCAGCTGAAGATCCGCAGACACACAGACTTATAAGCGTGGACGCATTTAAAGTCGGAACGAGGAAAGGCAGAGCTGAAGACTACTTAGGAATTATCGAAGCCTCATCCCACCATGAGGTGATTGCGTACGAAGATCGAGGAGAAAGCCTCAGTTTCCTTTTACCACCAAAGAGTCTCAGTCCAAATCCCACCAATCCAACGGCAAGAAGTGAAAACCGCACGCTCCAAGGTGAGTCAATCAGTGGCTCGGAACGCCTTCAGCAAGCTCAGCGAGAAAAAGTCAAGGAGAACTCTCACCAACCAAAGAAAACGACGTCACTGCGAACCGCTTTCAAAAATCTTATGACAACCTTCACAAAAATAGTAACTACAACAGCGACGACCTCCTCGGGTACGAGTCTGGGAGCAGCGGTTGCTCAGATAATTTTAAGCGACCGCAGGCCCAATACACCGCACCCCAAGGAGCCTCTCACCAGGGCGGAAAAGGGACAAGTGGAACCCCCCCAACTGTTGCAAGCCTCCACTCCTCAAGAGCACATGCATAATGCTTTCATCGAGTACGAGAGTGTCTTAAAGGCAAACATGACTGTGTACACAGACACATGTAAGGACATCCTCGAAGCCTACCGAGGGAAGACAGTGCTCATGAATAGATTGCTCAAACAGAGGATTAAGGAAGCAGACGCGACCATATACGACAGCGATAAGGCAACAGTCCTCGCCGGAAGCGCCATCTGTCGAAATATGGTCGCATACAACGCAACAAACGGGTTCGTGACAATGGACCAGTTCGAACTTCGGGAGACAGGAACCATACGGTTTGATACCCCGGAATACGACCCAATAGTGGTTACTACCCGAGACACAAAGACAATGCTCGATGACAGAATCCTGAATCGAGCCAGATCAATGTCTTCTGAGTCATGGGATGCGCCACGGATCACCTGGGTG
>OU342432.1:16787500-16805000 GCA_910589575.2 Carcina quercana | reverse complement strand
CCTAACCTAACCTAACCTAACCTAACCTAACCTAACCTAACCTAACCTAACCTAACCTAACCTAACCTAACCTAACCTAACCTAACCTAACCTAACCTAACCTAACCTAACCTAACCTAACCTAACCTAACCTAACCTAACCTAACCTAACCTAACCTAACCTAACCTAACCTAACCTAACCTAACCTAACCTAACCTAACCTAACCTAACCTAACCTAACCTAACCTAACCTAACCTAACCTAACCTAACCTAACCTAACCTAACCTAACCTAACCTAACCTAACCTAACCTAACCTAACCTAACCTAACCTAACCTAACCTAACCTAACCTAACCTAACCTAACCTAACCTAACCTAACCTAACCTAACCTAACCTAACCTAACCTAACCTAACCTAACCTAACCTAACCTAACCTAACCTAACCTAACCTAACCTAACCTAACCTAACCTAACCTAACCTAACCTAACCTAACCTAACCTAACCTAACCTAACCTAACCTAACCTAACCTAACCTAACCTAACCTAACCTAACCTAACCTAACCTAACCTAACCTAACCTAACCTAACCTAACCTAACCTAACCTAACCTAACCTAACCTAACCTAACCTAACCTAACCTAACCTAACCTAACCTAACCTAACCTAACCTAACCTAACCTAACCTAACCTAACCTAACCTAACCTAACCTAACCTAACCTAACCTAACCTAACCTAACCTAACCTAACCTAACCTAACCTAACCTAACCTAACCTAACCTAACCTAACCTAACCTAACCTAACCTAACCTAACCTAACCTAACCTAACCTAACCTAACCTAACCTAACCTAACCTAACCTAACCTAACCTAACCTAACCTAACCTAACCTAACCTAACCTAACCTAACCTAACCTAACCTAACCTAACCTAACCTAACCTAACCTAACCTAACCTAACCTAACCTAACCTAACCTAACCTAACCTAACCTAACCTAACCTAACCTAACCTAACCTAACCTAACCTAACCTAACCTAACCTAACCTAACCTAACCTAACCTAACCTAACCTAACCTAACCTAACCTAACCTAACCTAACCTAACCTAACCTAACCTAACCTAACCTAACCTAACCTAACCTAACCTAACCTAACCTAACCTAACCTAACCTAACCTAACCTAACCTAACCTAACCTAACCTAACCTAACCTAACCTAACCTAACCTAACCTAACCTAACCTAACCTAACCTAACCTAACCTAACCTAACCTAACCTAACCTAACCTAACCTAACCTAACCTAACCTAACCTAACCTAACCTAACCTAACCTAACCTAACCTAACCTAACCTAACCTAACCTAACCTAACCTAACCTAACCTAACCTAACCTAACCTAACCTAACCTAACCTAACCTAACCTAACCTAACCTAACCTAACCTAACCTAACCTAACCTAACCTAACCTAACCTAACCTAACCTAACCTAACCTAACCTAACCTAACCTAACCTAACCTAACCTAACCTAACCTAACCTAACCTAACCTAACCTAACCTAACCTAACCTAACCTAACCTAACCTAACCTAACCTAACCTAACCTAACCTAACCTAACCTAACCTAACCTAACCTAACCTAACCTAACCTAACCTAACCTAACCTAACCTAACCTAACCTAACCTAACCTAACCTAACCTAACCTAACCTAACCTAACCTAACCTAACCTAACCTAACCTAACCTAACCTAACCTAACCTAACCTAACCTAACCTAACCTAACCTAACCTAACCTAACCTAACCTAACCTAACCTAACCTAACCTAACCTAACCTAACCTAACCTAACCTAACCTAACCTAACCTAACCTAACCTAACCTAACCTAACCTAACCTAACCTAACCTAACCTAACCTAACCTAACCTAACCTAACCTAACCTAACCTAACCTAACCTAACCTAACCTAACCTAACCTAACCTAACCTAACCTAACCTAACCTAACCTAACCTAACCTAACCTAACCTAACCTAACCTAACCTAACCTAACCTAACCTAACCTAACCTAACCTAACCTAACCTAACCTAACCTAACCTAACCTAACCTAACCTAACCTAACCTAACCTAACCTAACCTAACCTAACCTAACCTAACCTAACCTAACCTAACCTAACCTAACCTAACCTAACCTAACCTAACCTAACCTAACCTAACCTAACCTAACCTAACCTAACCTAACCTAACCTAACCTAACCTAACCTAACCTAACCTAACCTAACCTAACCTAACCTAACCTAACCTAACCTAACCTAACCTAACCTAACCTAACCTAACCTAACCTAACCTAACCTAACCTAACCTAACCTAACCTAACCTAACCTAACCTAACCTAACCTAACCTAACCTAACCTAACCTAACCTAACCTAACCTAACCTAACCTAACCTAACCTAACCTAACCTAACCTAACCTAACCTAACCTAACCTAACCTAACCTAACCTAACCTAACCTAACCTAACCTAACCTAACCTAACCTAACCTAACCTAACCTAACCTAACCTAACCTAACCTAACCTAACCTAACCTAACCTAACCTAACCTAACCTAACCTAACCTAACCTAACCTAACCTAACCTAACCTAACCTAACCTAACCTAACCTAACCTAACCTAACCTAACCTAACCTAACCTAACCTAACCTAACCTAACCTAACCTAACCTAACCTAACCTAACCTAACCTAACCTAACCTAACCTAACCTAACCTAACCTAACCTAACCTAACCTAACCTAACCTAACCTAACCTAACCTAACCTAACCTAACCTAACCTAACCTAACCTAACCTAACCTAACCTAACCTAACCTAACCTAACCTAACCTAACCTAACCTAACCTAACCTAACCTAACCTAACCTAACCTAACCTAACCTAACCTAACCTAACCTAACCTAACCTAACCTAACCTAACCTAACCTAACCTAACCTAACCTAACCTAACCTAACCTAACCTAACCTAACCTAACCTAACCTAACCTAACCTAACCTAACCTAACCTAACCTAACCTAACCTGACCTAACCTAACCTAACCTAACCTAACCTAACCTAACCTAACCTAACCTAACCTAACCTAACCTAACCTAACCTAACCTAACCTAACCTAACCTAACCTAACCTAACCTAACCTAACCTAACCTAACCTAACCTAACCTAACCTAACCTAACCTAACCTAACCTAACCTAACCTAACCTAACCTAACCTAACCTAACCTAACCTAACCTAACCTAACCTAACCTAACCTAACCTAACCTAACCTAACCTAACCTAACCTAACCTAACCTAACCTAACCTAACCTAACCTAACCTAACCTAACCTAACCTAACCTAACCTAACCTAACCTAACCTAACCTAACCTAACCTAACCTAACCTAACCTAACCTAACCTAACCTAACCTAACCTAACCTAACCTAACCTAACCTAACCTAACCTAACCTAACCTAACCTAACCTAACCTAACCTAACCTAACCTAACCTAACCTAACCTAACCTAACCTAACCTAACCTAACCTAACCTAACCTAACCTAACCTAACCTAACCTAACCTAACCTAACCTAACCTAACCTAACCTAACCTAACCTAACCTAACCTAACCTAACCTAACCTAACCTAACCTAACCTAACCTAACCTAACCTAACCTAACCTAACCTAACCTAACCTAACCTAACCTAACCTAACCTAACCTAACCTAACCTAACCTAACCTAACCTAACCTAACCTAACCTAACCTAACCTAACCTAACCTAACCTAACCTAACCTAACCTAACCTAACCTAACCTAACCTAACCTAACCTAACCTAACCTAACCTAACCTAACCTAACCTAACCTAACCTAACCTAACCTAACCTAACCTAACCTAACCTAACCTAACCTAACCTAACCTAACCTAACCTAACCTAACCTAACCTAACCTAACCTAACCTAACCTAACCTAACCTAACCTAACCTAACCTAACCTAACCTAACCTAACCTAACCTAACCTAACCTAACCTAACCTAACCTAACCTAACCTAACCTAACCTAACCTAACCTAACCTAACCTAACCTAACCTAACCTAACCTAACCTAACCTAACCTAACCTAACCTAACCTAACCTAACCTAACCTAACCTAACCTAACCTAACCTAACCTAACCTAACCTAACCTAACCTAACCTAACCTAACCTAACCTAACCTAACCTAACCTAACCTAACCTAACCTAACCTAACCTAACCTAACCTAACCTAACCTAACCTAACCTAACCTAACCTAACCTAACCTAACCTAACCTAACCTAACCTAACCTAACCTAACCTAACCTAACCTAACCTAACCTAACCTAACCTAACCTAACCTAACCTAACCTAACCTAACCTAACCTAACCTAACCTAACCTAACCTAACCTAACCTAACCTAACCTAACCTAACCTAACCTAACCTAACCTAACCTAACCTAACCTAACCTAACCTAACCTAACCTAACCTAACCTAACCTAACCTAACCTAACCTAACCTAACCTAACCTAACCTAACCTAACCTAACCTAACCTAACCTAACCTAACCTAACCTAACCTAACCTAACCTAACCTAACCTAACCTAACCTAACCTAACCTAACCTAACCTAACCTAACCTAACCTAACCTAACCTAACCTAACCTAACCTAACCTAACCTAACCTAACCTAACCTAACCTAACCTAACCTAACCTAACCTAACCTAACCTAACCTAACCTAACCTAACCTAACCTAACCTAACCTAACCTAACCTAACCTAACCTAACCTAACCTAACCTAACCTAACCTAACCTAACCTAACCTAACCTAACCTAACCTAACCTAACCTAACCTAACCTAACCTAACCTAACCTAACCTAACCTAACCTAACCTAACCTAACCTAACCTAACCTAACCTAACCTAACCTAACCTAACCTAACCTAACCTAACCTAACCTAACCTAACCTAACCTAACCTAACCTAACCTAACCTAACCTAACCTAACCTAACCTAACCTAACCTAACCTAACCTAACCTAACCTAACCTAACCTAACCTAACCTAACCTAACCTAACCTAACCTAACCTAACCTAACCTAACCTAACCTAACCTAACCTAACCTAACCTAACCTAACCTAACCTAACCTAACCTAACCTAACCTAACCTAACCTAACCTAACCTAACCTAACCTAACCTAACCTAACCTAACCTAACCTAACCTAACCTAACCTAACCTAACCTAACCTAACCTAACCTAACCTAACCTAACCTAACCTAACCTAACCTAACCTAACCTAACCTAACCTAACCTAACCTAACCTAACCTAACCTAACCTAACCTAACCTAACCTAACCTAACCTAACCTAACCTAACCTAACCTAACCTAACCTAACCTAACCTAACCTAACCTAACCTAACCTAACCTAACCTAACCTAACCTAACCTAACCTAACCTAACCTAACCTAACCTAACCTAACCTAACCTAACCTAACCTAACCTAACCTAACCTAACCTAACCTAACCTAACCTAACCTAACCTAACCTAACCTAACCTAACCTAACCTAACCTAACCTAACCTAACCTAACCTAACCTAACCTAACCGTAACCTAACCTAACCTAACCTAACCTAACCTAACCTAACCTAACCTAACCTAACCTAACCTAACCTAACCTAACCTAACCTAACCTAACCTAACCTAACCTAACCTAACCTAACCTAACCTAACCTAACCTAACCTAACCTAACCTAACCTAACCTAACCTAACCTAACCTAACCTAACCTAACCTAACCTAACCTAACCTAACCTAACCTAACCTAACCTAACCTAACCTAACCTAACCTAACCTAACCTAACCTAACCTAACCTAACCTAACCTAACCTAACCTAACCTAACCTAACCTAACCTAACCTAACCTAACCTAACCTAACCTAACCTAACCTAACCTAACCTAACCTAACCTAACCTAACCTAACCTAACCTAACCTAACCTAACCTAACCTAACCTAACCTAACCTAACCTAACCTAACCTAACCTAACCTAACCTAACCTAACCTAACCTAACCTAACCTAACCTAACCTAACCTAACCTAACCTAACCTAACCTAACCTAACCTAACCTAACCTAACCTTAACCTAACCTAACCTAACCTAACCTAACCTAACCTAACCTAACCTAACCTAACCTAACCTAACCTAACCTAACCTAACCTAACCTAACCTAACCTAACCTAACCTAACCTAACCTAACCTAACCTAACCTAACCTAACCTAACCTAACCTAACCTAACCTAACCTAACCTAACCTAACCTAACCTAACCTAACCTAACCTAACCTAACCTAACCTAACCTAACCTAACCTAACCTAACCTAACCTAACCTAACCTAACCTAACCTAACCTAACCTAACCTAACCTAACCTAACCTAACCTAACCTAACCTAACCTAACCTAACCTAACCTAACCTAACCTAACCTAACCTAACCTAACCTAACCTAACCTAACCTAACCTAACCTAACCTAACCTAACCTAACCTAACCTAACCTAACCTAACCTAACCTAACCTAACCTAACCTAACCTAACCTAACCTAACCTAACCTAACCTAACCTAACCTAACCTAACCTAACCTAACCTAACCTAACCTAACCTAACCTAACCTAACCTAACCTAACCTAACCTAACCTAACCTAACCTAACCTAACCTAACCTAACCTAACCTAACCTAACCTAACCTAACCTAACCTAACCTAACCTAACCTAACCTAACCTAACCTAACCTAACCTAACCTAACCTAACCTAACCTAACCTAACCTAACCTAACCTAACCTAACCTAACCTAACCTAACCTAACCTAACCTAACCTAACCTAACCTAACCTAACCTAACCTAACCTAACCTAACCTAACCTAACCTAACCTAACCTAACCTAACCTAACCTAACCTAACCTAACCTAACCTAACCTAACCTAACCTAACCTAACCTAACCTAACCTAACCTAACCTAACCTAACCTAACCTAACCTAACCTAACCTAACCTAACCTAACCTAACCTAACCTAACCTAACCTAACCTAACCTAACCTAACCTAACCTAACCTAACCTAACCTAACCTAACCTAACCTAACCTAACCTAACCTAACCTAACCTAACCTAACCTAACCTAACCTAACCTAACCTAACCTAACCTAACCTAACCTAACCTAACCTAACCTAACCTAACCTAACCTAACCTAACCTAACCTAACCTAACCTAACCTAACCTAACCTAACCTAACCTAACCTAACCTAACCTAACCTAACCTAACCTAACCTAACCTAACCTAACCTAACCTAACCTAACCTAACCTAACCTAACCTAACCTAACCTAACCTAACCTAACCTAACCTAACCTAACCTAACCTAACCTAACCTAACCTAACCTAACCTAACCTAACCTAACCTAACCTAACCTAACCTAACCTAACCTAACCTAACCTAACCTAACCTAACCTAACCTAACCTAACCTAACCTAACCTAACCTAACCTAACCCAGTACCACCTCAACATCGACAACATAAACATCGGCTCCGCGAATTAAATTCGCCAAAAAGTGAAAAAGTGACTTACGTTTGTGGAAGTGTTCTTAAAAGTTGCATAGTGCTCTGACTCGCCAGGATTCATGTGGGCAACATCGTAACCCAAAGGATTCTGGAGCAGTGGACCCCAGACTTCAACACGTTATTCTTCAGCCATAGTAAGTGGGAATATTAATTTTAAATCATAGCACGACACGCCCTGTTAACGCCCGTCCGGTCCCGAAAGCAAACTGAAAATCGGACCACAAACAACGGAGTTACGGGCTACCAAAAACTCACAATTTTGACCAACATAACCTAGATTTGTTAGTGGAAAATTTCCCCGAGTTACACGTGCCGGCCTCCCAAGGCAGCCCGTACGTCGCAGGGTGCTCCGCTACCGACTCCGAGACTTCGAAGCCGCCCCGAGGAACAGCAGCCCAGTACCGTTTTGACCTGAACCCTAACTCCTCAACGGAAAGAGCCAGTGTACCCGAGTTTGGACTTCCAGTGATCAGCGACACGAATCCCGTCACCTGGTGACCTAACAATCAGTCAACTCCTGGACCCCAATCCCGAAGTGGACCCCCTCCAAAGGACCCTCACCCACCAGGGCGGAGGAAAGCTAGCTCAGTCAAATTGACGTCCCTGAGCTCAGCTCGACGAGACCCAACGGCCAGCGACCCGCCAGTCCAGCCCAGGTCACTAGTTCCTACTGAGGACCCACCACAATATTGGGCCCCCTCACGGCCGCCAAGGTCAAGGTCACCGACGTCAAGGTCAAGGTCACCGAAGGGGATATCAAGGTCGCAGAAGGCAAGATCATCAAGGTCAAGGTCAAGGTCACCAAGGTCAAGGTCAACCTCCCGTCACCACCAACCACGCCCAAAAATCATCGGGAACCGCCCACAGTCGCTCCCAGGCCCTTCTTGAGCCGCCGTAAGTGGTTTTTGAGACCACCCACCGCCGCCCACCGCCACCCACCACCACCCACCAAGCTCAAAAATCTTCGGAATTCACTCATAATCGCTCCCCGGCCATCCCGGAGCCGCCTAAAGAAGTTTTTGAGACCACCCACCGCCACCCACCACCACCCACCACGCCCAAAAATCATCGGAATTCACTCACAGTCGCTCCCCGGACACCCCGGAGCCGCCCAAAGTGATTTTTGAGACCACCCACCGCCACCCACCACCACCCACCACGCCCAAAAATCATCGGAATTCACTCACAGTCGCTCCCCGGACACCCCGGAGCCGCCCAAAGTGATTTTTGAGACCACCCACCACCACCCACCACGCCCAAAAATCATCGGAATTCACTCACAGTCGCTCCCCGGACACCCCGGAGCCGCCCAAAGTGGTTTTTGAGACCACCCACCGCCACCCACCACCACCCACCACACCCAAAAATCATCGGAATTCACTCACAGTCGCTCCCCGGCCATCCCTGAGCCGCCCACAGTGGTTTTTGAGTCCACCCACCACCACCCACTACCACCCACCACGCCCAAAAATCATCGGGATTGACTCACAGTCGCTCCCCGGACATCCCGGAGCCGCCCACAGTGGTTTTTGAGACCACCCACCGCCACCCACCACCACCCACCACACCCAAAAATCATCGGAATTCACTCACAGTCGCTCCCCGGCCATCCCTGAGCCGCCCACAGTGGTTTTTGAGACCACCCACCACCACCCACCACCACCCACCACGCCCAAAAATCATCGGGATTGACTCACAGTCGCTCCCCGGACATCCCGGAGCCGCCCACAGTGGTTTTTGAGACCACCCACCGCCACCCACCACCACCCACCACACCCAAAAATCATCGGAATTCACTCACAGTCGCTCCCCGGCCATCCCTGAGCCGCCCACAGTGGTTTTTTGAGACCACGCACCACCACCCACCACCGCCCACCACGCCCAAAAATCATCGGAATTCACTCACAGTCGCTCCCCGGACATCCCGGAGCCGCCCAAAGTGTTTTCGAGTCACGGTCTACAAGGTCACCGAAGTCAAGATAAAGAAGTCAAGATCTCCAAGGTCAAGGACCAATTGAAGCTGACGACCAAAGCCAACAAATCCAAACCCAGAAAAACCACAAGCGTGTCACCTCAGCTGAACCGGCGATCGTCGGAAGCCGATATAGATCTTAAGCTAGATATAGATAGATTAGTTATAGTCTCATACATATATAATATATACATATATATTTAATTAGAATTATACAGATATTTTATCACAATGTCGAGCCGAAGCACATCATCCCAAGTCAGCGACAAATCATCAAAATCGTCCGCATCTAGTAGCAGCAGTAGATCCAAAATCGATAAAGTGCCAGCTCAAGAGGTGAGCTCATATTCTGCTTCCTCAGCAACAACAAAGGGCCCAAAGTCACTGTTACAGAAGGTTCTGAGAAGGCAAACAAAACAAGAAGACTCAAAGCCCAAGACACCACAAAACAAACCCGCAACAGAGTCGGTATCTCCTGCCCCCCGGGTAAGAGAGGAAGTAGTGGTGTCACCCACGGTCAGCATGGGAGAGAGTCTCTCACACTCCTTCGATTCAACAGTGTCACCGACCGCACAAAGCAGCACCCGGATGAGTATGATCCGCACATCCGCAGGCAGAAGAGTCCCCGTGGAAATGTCCACGAGCGCAGCAAACGAGTGCTTGCTTAATGCCAAAGAAGCCCTGGAGGCGGCAGGCAATATGAAAAGAGAGTGCAAGGCCACTGCTCTCGAAAACCTGCAGGCACTCTATGAAATTCTGCTGAGCGTGGCAGACTCCAGAACGCGACACATCAACAAGCTGCAGGAAGAGCGAACAAGGCATGCCAGGGAGCTCTTGGCGGCGGAACGGGCCCACCTAAAAGATAGACAAGAGCTCGACAGTCAAATTATATCAAAACTTAATACTGCGCAGCAAGAGATCACAGAGTCTCTCAAAGAAGCCAAACAAATCCGTCTCTGGCTAGGCCACGAGACGGAGCAGCCGTACAGAGAAATAACCGAGATACGAAAAGCTATACAGGTGATCAACAACAAAATCACAGCCGAAGCTGAAAAATCAAGCTTACAGCCTGGAGGCATTGAGAAAAAGAAATGGGAGAGTCTCCAGGCCGATGTAAGCAAGCTAGGCCCATGCATACGTAGTGTCTCCAACCAATTAGACCAACTAAGAAGAGAAATCAAGGAGATGTCCACCCGTAATCTCTCTCCCAGCACCAGCGCAGACACAACAAAGCCTCAAAGCCCCCCAAACAATCTCTCACCACCAGCCCCCAAAATTGACACCAAAAAAATCGAACTAGAAATGGCAAAAATGAGGCTAGCCATTGTAACGCTAGCCGAAAACCCCAAACCAGAACCACAGGAGCGGACGAAGCATAACAACGAGACAGCCAACCTCCAACACGAAATGGCTCTAACAAGGCGTCAACTAAACACAATAGAAACAGATCTGCGAACCCTTATCCAAAAGGCAGACACAGCCATACCTCCGCCCACCAACTTAGGAACAGAAATAATCATGAAGGATACCCAGGACGTCCTGCTCAACCTGGTAGAGGAAGTGCAACAGCTGCGTACAGAAACGCCAAAGCAAAACTACGCACAGGCTGCAGCCAGTCCACCGAAGCCCCAAAATCACACCCTCATAATAACATCCAAGGACCCCAAACACACGGGTGCGAACGTCCTGTTGAAGGTAAGGGACGCCCTGGACTTCAAAAAGACTGGGGTGAAAGTAAATAAAGCAAGGCCTGCGAGAGACCAAAAGGTTGTTTTAAGCTGTGCTAGCAGCAAAGACCTTAAAACAGTCACGGACAAAATAAGAGCCAGCGGAGGGTTCACCGTAAAAGAGGCCGTCAACGCAAAACCCTTAGTATGTCTCAAAAACGTCCTGGGGTACCACACCAATGCCGATCTAGAGGAGATGATAAAGTCTCAAAATAGTCATCTCCTGCAAGGTGTGGATATGTCCAAAGAGACAGTAAGGGTGCGTTTCAGGAGGAAAGCGAGAAACCCGCTAGAATGCCACCCAGTACTCGAACTGACACCAGAAATCTGGAAGCGCTTCACGCAATCACAAAAACTGTACGTCGGCCTGCAAAGAGTGACCTGCGAAGACCACTCACCGCTTGTGCAGTGCACTAAATGTCTCGGGTACGGGCACACTAAATCAGTGTGCAAGGCAACCCACGAAGTGTGCAGCTATTGTAGCGAACACCACACATGGCAAGAGTGCACTGCACGGACGGAGCGTAAGCAACCGAAGTGCGCAAATTGCGTGAATGCAAAAAGGGAAGCAGCAGATGCTACCCACAATGCTTTCAGCGGACAGTGTCCAGAAAGAGTGAAATGGGACAGCATAGCGAGGTCTCGAGTATCCTACTGCTAAGGGCACCGACGAAAACCCAACAAATCCTCAGACGGACCGATCTAGAGCCGGGATACGCTTTATCCAAGCCAACCTGCAACGCTCCAAGAACGCCACAGCGGAACTCCACCAGGCAATACACGACCGGGGGATTTCAATTGCTCTGATCCAAGAACCCTACGTGGGAAATCAGGGCATTCTGAAACAATACTCCGGAGCACGGGTCATCCAATGCACCCTGAACCGCCAAAAGCCAGTAAAGGCGGCGATAGTGGTTTACGACAACAATCTGGAAGTCATTCATGACCCCCAACTCGTAACCGAAAACATCGCTGCCGTTTACATTAAGGCAGGACCGCTAGCAATTGGGGTAGTGTCGGTCTACTTTGAGGACACCGAAGACATTGAGCCATACCTAACTAAAACCAGATCAGTGTGCAGAAAACTGGGCACGGCCAACATACTCCTGGCGGGCGACGTCAACGCCTGGAGCCACTGGTGGGGCAGCAACTCCGAAAACCACCGTGGCGGTGCTTACCACGCCTTCCTTACTGAAATGGACTTCGAAATCCTCAATAACGGCGACACGCCCACTTTCGAGACCTACAGAGGTGGAAAGCTGTGCACAAGCATAGTTGACGTCACATCATGCGGCCTGCCGCTGCTAGGCAAGATAGAGAGCTGGAAAGTCGACAGAAGCGTGACAACATCCGACCACAACGCAATCACCTTCAGCCTGCGCCTAGAGAAAGCATTAGAGCCCCTAAAGCCAATCACTACGCGCAAGTACAACACCAAAAAGGCTGACTGGTCGGACTTTGCAACGCAACTGCAGTCAGCTCTAGCGGAAGCAGATATCAACAAGCCCAGAATACAAAAGATAAGCAGCCAAGAAGATCTGGAGGAAGTCCTGACCCTCTATACAAACACCATCCATGCGGTGTGCGCCGCCACGATACCACGAATGCGTCCTTGGAAAGGCAAAGCAATACCGCCATGGTGGTCAAACGCCCTAGACAGGACGAAACAAGAAGTCCTCAGGAGGAAAAGGAGGATCAGGAACGCAGCCCCACACAGAAGGCCGCATGTTATAAACGAGTATGTGGCCGCAAAGGAAGAATACCTACAATTATCTGAAGAAGCCCAAACCACTGGATGGAAGGATTACTGCTCGAAACAAGACCGCGAGAGCGTGTGGGACGGAATCTACAGAGTCCTAAGGAAAACAGCCAGGAGAGAGGAAGACATGCTTCTGAGAAGCCCAACAGGTGAAACCCTTAGCCCGGAGCAGTCAGCCCAACTCTTGGCAAAAACTTTTTACCCAGATGACTCGACAGAAGCTGAAAAACCGCATCACGTCACACTCAGAAGACTCACCGAGGACCGTCGACCGGAGGACATAGCAGAACTGTCGGAAAATGATCCGCCATTTACGGGGACAGAAATTGACGCGGTTCTAATAGCACTGAATCCAAAGAAAGCCCCAGGCCCAGACGGACTAACCGCAGACATCTGCTCGGCTGCCATCCTGTGCGACAGTGAAGCATTTCTGGCATTAGCAAACAAATGCTTATCACTCTCGTATTTTCCGAAGCAATGGAAGGTAGCCCACGTATGTATCCTCCGCAAGCCTGGAAAGGACGACTACACCCATCCCAAGTCTTACAGGCCAATCGGATTACTACCGGTCCTCGGAAAAATAGTAGAGAAAATGCTGATTTCCAGAATTCAGTGGCATATTTTACCGAGCTTAAACAAAAGCCAATACGGGTTCATGCCGCAGCGCGGAACCGAGGACGCCCTTTACGACCTCATGAGACACATCAGAACTGAGATAAACAATCGAAAGATAGTACTCATCGTCTCCCTGGACATAGAGGGAGCCTTTGATAACGCGTGGTGGCCTGCTCTGAAAAATCAGCTCATAAGAAAAAACATCCCCCGAAATCTCTACGGCATAGTTATGTCTTACCTTGAGGACCGCAGCGTAGTGGTGAACTACTCAAGGGCGACGAGCAGCAAACACACCTCGAAGGGATGCGTTCAAGGTTCCATCGGAGGACCAGCGTTCTGGAACCTAATACTGGACACCCTTCTGGTTAAGCTGACAGCCCAAGGCGTTTACTGCCAGGCCTTTGCGGACGATGTGGTTCTAGTTTTCTCAGGCCAAAAGTCCCAGACCCTGGAGCAATCAGCAAACACTACCCTGGAAAATGTGGTAGAATGGGGGACCCTAAACAAATTGAACTTCGCTGCGCACAAAACAAGTGCGATGGTTATCACAAAGAAGCTCAAATACGACCCCCCACAAATTTTTATGTCCGGAACCAGGTTAGGTCTCGTGAACGAGATTAAGCTACTGGGTCTCATTATAGATCACAAGCTCACTTTCAATGCGCACGTAACAGCAACCTGCAAAAAAGCAGCAAACATTTACAAACAGCTGGCTTGCGCGGCAAAGGTGAACTGGGGCCTCAACAGTGAAGTAATAAGAACCATATACGCGTCGGTGATAGAGCCCATAGTGTTGTACGCGGCGAGCGCATGGTACCCTGCAGCGGAAAAGATCATGATCAGAAAACAGTTAGATACACTACAGCGAGGTTTTGCGCAGAAAATCTGCAAAGCGTACCGCACCGTGTCTCTAACATCGGCACTACTCCTATCCGGCCTGCTGCCCTTGGACCTCAGGGTACAGGAAGCCGCCCACCTGTATAAACACAAAAAGGGCTACACCGATGAGCTCATACCGCCGGGCAGAGAGATGGAACGTAAAATGGAACCAACAAACTATCCACACCCCTCACAACTCACAAAAACCGAGTACAAACGACTGGATAACATGGATCCCGAGACCATAGAACTACACAAGATCAATGGCCCACAGATCTTCACTGATGGGAGCAAGATCGAAGGAAAAGTCGGGGCAGCATTGACTTGGTGGAATGAAGGCAGGGAAACCAAATACTCCACCTTCCG
The DNA here is from genome assembly GCA_910589575.2 of Carcina quercana. Classification (NCBI taxonomy): domain Eukaryota; kingdom Metazoa; phylum Arthropoda; class Insecta; order Lepidoptera; family Depressariidae; genus Carcina; species Carcina quercana. The sequence goes on along the minus strand of OU342432.1, from coordinate 16,790,048 downwards.
CCTGGAACCGCACAACACCGTCTTCCAGTCGGAACTGTACGCACTATTCAGAGCGACAAAGATGGCAATGGAGAGTAGGGAAGCCAGCGTCAGCATTCTCAGTGACTCAAGATCGTCACTGGATCTTCTGAGTAATCCTTCCGTGTCTCACCCGCTCGCTATTCAGATCAAAAGCTATATCAAAGCAACCCGAGAGGAAGGCCGAGAAGTGAGACTCTTTTGGCTAAGAGCGCACGTCGGCACGCCTGGGAATGAGAGAGCAGACGAGCTAGCAAAGAAGGCGGCGCTTACCAAGAAAACAGCCCCAGACTACGACAAAGTGCCAATATCGTTCGCAAAAAAGCGAATCCGTGAGGAAACAGTAAAAAAATGGCAGGAGCGATATCAGTTATCTACCACTGGCTCGGTCACAAGGGTATTCTTCCCGAGCGTCCAATCAGCGAAACGCATATTAAGAGACGTGTCATTAACACCAATACTCGTCCAAATAATGACCGGCCATGGAGGAATCGCAGCTTACCTCCACCGCTTCAAGCTCAAAGACAGCCCCGCGTGCATTTGCGACCCAGACAGCGAGGAAACGATATGGCACATTCTTCTCGAATGCCCCCGATTCCAAACATCCCGCTTCAATCTGGAGCAACAGATTAACCAAACTCTAACAAAACCAGAACTGAGCAACATCATGGCAGACGCTAAGGCTAGGCCGCTCTTCCTGGACTACGCCGAAAGGGCAATGCGCATAGCGGTAGATCGAAACAAAACCAGAGACACAAATCCTACCTTAACCGCCACGCCACAACTATCGACAGCGAGCCAAGACAGGGACGGGTCAGCGCACACGGATCAAGAAGCGCTAAACGAGATGCTTCAGTCAAGCGAACGAGGCGTTCCCGGAATAAGAACCCTTCCGGTGGCTCTATTCATGAATGACGAAAGAGAGAAATTGGGACTTGGCTTCTGTAGCACATCCGGCAGTGGACGAGTCAACATCTCACCCGGACTCGGCGCTTTGCTAAATGGCAGCACCAACAATACGAGCATGAGCCGTGCAGAGTACACTGCACTGCATGAAATACTACTAGAGGGAACACGCTGCCGCGTCGTGCGAAAAGAGGGAAAAGTAGTAGTACTCTTCGACGACGACAGCGCGACATCCCGTTTCACTCTAGCTAGCTCGCTGCTAGCGGTCATTGCAAACGCAGCTGAAGATCCGCAGACACACAGACTTATAAGCGTGGACGCATTTAAAGTCGGAACGAGGAAAGGCAGAGCTGAAGACTACTTAGGAATTATCGAAGCCTCATCCCACCATGAGGTGATTGCGTACGAAGATCGAGGAGAAAGCCTCAGTTTCCTTTTACCACCAAAGAGTCTCAGTCCAAATCCCACCAATCCAACGGCAAGAAGTGAAAACCGCACGCTCCAAGGTGAGTCAATCAGTGGCTCGGAACGCCTTCAGCAAGCTCAGCGAGAAAAAGTCAAGGAGAACCCTCACCAACCAAAGAAAACGACGTCACTGCGAACCGCTTTCAAAAATCTTATGACAACCGTCACAAAAATAGTAACTACAACAGCGACGACCTCCTCGGGTACGAGTCTGGGAGCAGCGGTTGCTCAGATAATTTTAAGCGACCGCAGGCCCAATACACCGCACCCCAAGGAGCCTCTCACCAGGGCGGAAAAGGGACAAGTGGAACCCCCCCAACTGTTGCAAGCCTCCACTCCTCAAGAGCACATGCAAAACGCTTTCATCGAGTACGAGAGTGTCTTAAAGGCAAACATGACTGTGTACACAGACACATGTAAGGACATCCTCGAAGCCTACCGAGGGAAGACAGTGCTAATGAATAGATTGCTCAACCAGAGGATTAAGGAAGCAGACGCGACCATATACGACAGCGATAAGGCAACAGTCCTCGCCGGAAGCGCCATCTGTCGAAATATGGTCGCATACAACGCAACAAACGGGTTCGTGACAATGGACCAGTTCGAACTTCGGGAGACAGGAACCATACGGTTTGATACCCCGGAATACGACCCAATAGTGGTTACTACCCGAGACACAAAGACAATGCTCGATGACAGAATCCTGAATCGAGCCAGATCAATGTCTTCTGAGTCATGGGATGCGCCACGGATCACCTGGGTGAACGGAGTGCCAGGCTGCGGAAAAACAACCTGGATTATAAACCATTTCAATCCAGGTCATGATATCATCATAACCACAACAACAGAAGCAGCCAAAGATGTGAGGGAGAGGCTGTCTAAAACGCTGGAAACTAACACCAAAACCAGTGTTCGTACTCTCGCATCCGTGCTAGTAAATGGCATAGGAGGGACAGATACCGACGAAAACCTGTGCAAGCGCCTTATCGTCGATGAAGCCCTCATGAACCATTTCGGTGCTATCGTGATGGCGGCACGGATTGCGAAGGCGAACGAGCTGATTCTCATAGGAGACGTGAATCAGCTCCCATACATTGATAGACAGAACCTCTTCCAAATGAAATACCACCGTCCTCACCTTGTTGCGAACATCACAAAG
>OU342432.1:16722500-16785000 GCA_910589575.2 Carcina quercana | reverse complement strand
CTAACCTAACCTAACCTAACCTAACCTAACCTAACCTAACCTAACCTAACCTAACCTAACCTAACCTAACCTAACCTAACCTAACCTAACCTAACCTAACCTAACCTAACCTAACCTAACCTAACCTAACCTAACCTAACCTAACCTAACCTAACCTAACCTAACCTAACCTAACCTAACCTAACCTAACCTAACCTAACCTAACCTAACCTAACCTAACCTAACCTAACCTAACCTAACCTAACCTAACCTAACCTAACCTAACCTAACCTAACCTAACCTAACCTAACCTAACCTAACCTAACCTAACCTAACCTAACCTAACCTAACCTAACCTAACCTAACCTAACCTAACCTAACCTAACCTAACCTAACCTAACCTAACCTAACCTAACCTAACCTAACCTAACCTAACCTAACCTAACCTAACCTAACCTAACCTAACCTAACCTAACCTAACCTAACCTAACCTAACCTAACCTAACCTAACCTAACCTAACCTAACCTAACCTAACCTAACCTAACCTAACCTAACCTAACCTAACCTAACCTAACCTAACCTAACCTAACCTAACCTAACCTAACCTAACCTAACCTAACCTAACCTAACCTAACCTAACCTAACCTAACCTAACCTAACCTAACCTAACCTAACCTAACCTAACCTAACCTAACCTAACCTAACCTAACCTAACCTAACCTAACCTAACCTAACCTAACCTAACCTAACCTAACCTAACCTAACCTAACCTAACCTAACCTAACCTAACCTAACCTAACCTAACCTAACCTAACCTAACCTAACCTAACCTAACCTAACCTAACCTAACCTAACCTAACCTAACCTAACCTAACCTAACCTAACCTAACCTAACCTAACCTAACCTAACCTAACCTAACCTAACCTAACCTAACCTAACCTAACCTAACCTAACCTAACCTAACCTAACCTAACCTAACCTAACCTAACCTAACCTAACCTAACCTAACCTAACCTAACCTAACCTAACCTAACCTAACCTAACCTAACCTAACCTAACCTAACCTAACCTAACCTAACCTAACCTAACCTAACCTAACCTAACCTAACCTAACCTAACCTAACCTAACCTAACCTAACCTAACCTAACCTAACCTAACCTAACCTAACCTAACCTAACCTAACCTAACCTAACCTAACCTAACCTAACCTAACCTAACCTAACCTAACCTAACCTAACCTAACCTAACCTAACCTAACCTAACCTAACCTAACCTAACCTAACCTAACCTAACCTAACCTAACCTAACCTAACCTAACCTAACCTAACCTAACCTAACCTAACCTAACCTAACCTAACCTAACCTAACCTAACCTAACCTAACCTAACCTAACCTAACCTAACCTAACCTAACCTAACCTAACCTAACCTAACCTAACCTAACCTAACCTAACCTAACCTAACCTAACCTAACCTAACCTAACCTAACCTAACCTAACCTAACCTAACCTAACCTAACCTAACCTAACCTAACCTAACCTAACCTAACCTAACCTAACCTAACCTAACCTAACCTAACCTAACCTAACCTAACCTAACCTAACCTAACCTAACCTAACCTAACCTAACCTAACCTAACCTAACCTAACCTAACCTAACCTAACCTAACCTAACCTAACCTAACCTAACCTAACCTAACCTAACCTAACCTAACCTAACCTAACCTAACCTAACCTAACCTAACCTAACCTAACCTAACCTAACCTAACCTAACCTAACCTAACCTAACCTAACCTAACCTAACCTAACCTAACCTAACCTAACCTAACCTAACCTAACCTAACCTAACCTAACCTAACCTAACCTAACCTAACCTAACCTAACCTAACCTAACCTAACCTAACCTAACCTAACCTAACCTAACCTAACCTAACCTAACCTAACCTAACCTAACCTAACCTAACCTAACCTAACCTAACCTAACCTAACCTAACCTAACCTAACCTAACCTAACCTAACCTAACCTAACCTAACCTAACCTAACCTAACCTAACCTAACCTAACCTAACCTAACCTAACCTAACCTAACCTAACCTAACCTAACCTAACCTAACCTAACCTAACCTAACCTAACCTAACCTAACCTAACCTAACCTAACCTAACCTAACCTAACCTAACCTAACCTAACCTAACCTAACCTAACCTAACCTAACCTAACCTAACCTAACCTAACCTAACCTAACCTAACCTAACCTAACCTAACCTAACCTAACCTAACCTAACCTAACCTAACCTAACCTAACCTAACCTAACCTAACCTAACCTAACCTAACCTAACCTAACCTAACCTAACCTAACCTAACCTAACCTAACCTAACCTAACCTAACCTAACCTAACCTAACCTAACCTAACCTAACCTAACCTAACCTAACCTAACCTAACCTAACCTAACCTAACCTAACCTAACCTAACCTAACCTAACCTAACCTAACCTAACCTAACCTAACCTAACCTAACCTAACCTAACCTAACCTAACCTAACCTAACCTAACCTAACCTAACCTAACCTAACCTAACCTAACCTAACCTAACCTAACCTAACCTAACCTAACCTAACCTAACCTAACCTAACCTAACCTAACCTAACCTAACCTAACCTAACCTAACCTAACCTAACCTAACCTAACCTAACCTAACCTAACCTAACCTAACCTAACCTAACCTAACCTAACCTAACCTAACCTAACCTAACCTAACCTAACCTAACCTAACCTAGCCTAACCTAACCTAACCTAACCTAACCTAACCTAACCTAACCTAACCTAACCTAACCTAACCTAACCTAACCTAACCTAACCTAACCTAACCTAACCTAACCTAACCTAACCTAACCTAACCTAACCTAACCTAACCTAACCTAACCTAACCTAACCTAACCTAACCTAACCTAACCTAACCTAACCTAACCTAACCTAACCTAACCTAACCTAACCTAACCTAACCTAACCTAACCTAACCTAACCTAACCTAACCTAACCTAACCTAACCTAACCTAACCTAACCTAACCTAACCTAACCTAACCTAACCTAACCTAACCTAACCTAACCTAACCTAACCTAACCTAACCTAACCTAACCTAACCTAACCTAACCTAACCTAACCTAACCTAACCTAACCTAACCTAACCTAACCTAACCTAACCTAACCTAACCTAACCTAACCTAACCTAACCTAACCTAACCTAACCTATCCTAACCTAACCTAACCTAACCTAACCTAACCTAACCTAACCTAACCTAACCTAACCTAACCTAACCTAACCTAACCTAACCTAACCTAACCTAACCTAACCTAACCTAACCTAACCTAACCTAACCTAACCTAACCTAACCTAACCTAACCTAACCTAACCTAACCTAACCTAACCTAACCTAACCTAACCTAACCTAACCTAACCTAACCTAACCTAACCTAACCTAACCTAACCTAACCTAACCTAACCTAACCTAACCTAACCTAACCTAACCTAACCTAACCTAACCTAACCTAACCTAACCTAACCTAACCTAACCTAACCTAACCTAACCTAACCTAACCTAACCTAACCTAACCTAACCTAACCTAACCTAACCTAACCTAACCTAACCTAACCTAACCTAACCTAACCTAACCTAACCTAACCTAACCTAACCTAACCTAACCTAACCTAACCTAACCTAACCTAACCTAACCTAACCTAACCTAACCTAACCTAACCTAACCTAACCTAACCTAACCTAACCTAACCTAACCTAACCTAACCTAACCTAACCTAACCTAACCTAACCTAACCTAACCTAACCTAACCTAACCTAACCTAACCTAACCTAACCTAACCTAACCTAACCTAACCTAACCTAACCTAACCTAACCTAACCTAACCTAACCTAACCTAACCTAACCTAACCTAACCTAACCTAACCTAACCTAACCTAACCTAACCTAACCTAACCTAACCTAACCTAACCTAACCTAACCTAACCTAACCTAACCTAACCTAACCTAACCTAACCTAACCTAACCTAACCTAACCTAACCTAACCTAACCTAACCTAACCTAACCTAACCTAACCTAACCTAACCTAACCTAACCTAACCTAACCTAACCTAACCTAACCTAACCTAACCTAACCTAACCTAACCTAACCTAACCTAACCTAACCTAACCTAACCTAACCTAACCTAACCTAACCTAACCTAACCTAACCTAACCTAACCTAACCTAACCACCCTTCTGGTTAAGCTGACAGCCCAAGGCGTTTACTGCCAGGCCTTTGCGGACGATGTGGTTCTAGTTTTCTCAGGCCAAAAGTCCCAGACCCTGGAGCAATCAGCAAACACTACCCTGGAAAATGTGGTAGAATGGGGGACCCTAAACAAATTGAACTTCGCTGCGCACAAAACAAGTGCGATGGTTATCACAAAGAAGCTCAAATACGACCCCCCACAAATTTTTATGTCCGGAACCAGGTTAGGTCTCGTGAACGAGATTAAGCTACTGGGTCTCATTATAGATCACAAGCTCACTTTCAATGCGCACGTAACAGCAACCTGCAAAAAAGCAGCAAACATTTACAAACAGCTGGCTTGCGCGGCAAAGGTGAACTGGGGCCTCAACAGTGAAGTAATAAGAACCATATACGTGTCGGTGATAGAGCCCATAGTGTTGTACGCGGCGAGCGCATGGTACCCTGCAGCGGAAAAGATCATGATCAGAAAACAGTTAGATACACTACAGCGAGGTTTTGCGCAGAAAATCTGCAAAGCGTACCGCACCGTGTCTCTAACATCGGCACTACTCCTATCCGGCCTGCTTCCCTTGGACCTCAGGGTACAGGAAGCCGCCCACCTGTATAAACACAAAAAGGGCTACACCGATGAGCTCATACCGCCGGGCAGAGAGATGGAACGTAAAATGGAACCAACAAACTATCCACACCCCTCACAACTCACAAAAACCGAGTACAAACGACTGGAAAACATGGATCCCGAGACCATAGAACTACACAAGATCACTGGCCCACAGATCTTCACTGATGGGAGCAAGATCGAAGGAAAAGTCGGGGCAGCATTGACTTGGTGGAATGAAGGCAGGGAAACCAAATACTCCACCTTCCGCCTGGAACCGCACAACACCGTATTCCAGTCGGAACTGTACGCACTATTCAGAGCGACAAAGATGGCAATGGAGAGTAGGGAAGCCAGCGTCAGCATTCTCAGTGACTCAAGATCGTCACTGGATCTTCTGAGTAATCCTTCCGTGTCTCACCCGCTCGCTATTCAGATCAAAAGCTATATCAAAGCAACCCGAGAGGAAGGCCGAGAAGTGAGACTCTTTTGGCTAAGAGCGCACGTCGGCACGCCTGGGAATGAGAGAGCAGACGAGCTAGCAAAGAAGGCGGCGCTTACCAAGAAAACAGCCCCAGACTACGACAAAGTACCAATATCGTTCGCAAAAAAGCGAATCCGTGAGGAAACAGTAAAAAAATGGCAGGAGCGATATCAGTTATCTACCACTGGCTCGGTCACAAGGGTATTCTTCCCGAGCGTCCAATCAGCGAAACGTATATTAAGAGACGTGTCATTAACACCAATACTCGTCCAAATAATGACCGGCCATGGAGGAATCGCAGCTTACCTCCACCGCTTCAAGCTCAAAGACAGCCCCGCGTGCATTTGCGACCCAGACAGCGAGGAAACGATATGGCACATTCTTCTCGAATGCCCCCGATTCCAAACATCCCGCTTCAATCTAGAGCAACAGATTAACCAAACTCTAACAAAACCAGAACTGAGCAACATCATGGCAGACGCTAAGGCTAGGCCGCTCTTCCTGGACTACGCCGAAAGGGCAATGCGCATAGCGGTAGATCGAAACAAAACCAGAGACACAAATACTACCTTAACCGCCACGCCACAACTATCGACAGCGAGCCAAGACAGGGACGGGTCAGCGCACACGGATCAAGAAGCGCTAAACGAGATGCTTCAGTCAAGCGAACGAGGCGTTCCCGGAATAAGAACCCTTCCGGTGGCTCTATTCATGAATGACGAAAGAGAGAAATTGGGACTTGGCTTCTGTAGCACATCCGGCAGTGGACGAGTCAACATCTCACCCGGACTCGGCGCTTTGCTAAATGGCAGCACCAACAACACGAGCATGAGCCGTGCAGAGTACACTGCACTGCATGAAATACTACTAGAGGGAACACGCTGCCGCGTCGTGCGAAAAGAGGGAAAAGTAGTAGTACTCTTCGACGACTACAGCGCGACATCCCGTTTCACTCTAGCTAGCTCGTTGCTAGCGGTCATTGCAAACGCAGCTGAAGATCCGCAGACACACAGACTTATAAGCGTGGACGCATTTAAAGTCGGAACGAGGAAAGGCAGAGCTGAAGACTACTTAGGAATTATTGAAGCCTCATCCCACCATGAGGTGATTGCGTACGAAGATCGAGGAGAAAGCCTCAGTTTCCTTTTACCACCAAAGAGTCTCAGTCCAAATCCCACCAATCCAACGGCAAAAAGTGAAAACCGCACGCTCCAAGGTGAGTCAATCAGTGGCTCGGAACGCCTTCAGCAAGCTCAGCGAGAAAAAGTCAAGGAAAACTCTCACCAACCAAAGAAAACGACGTCACTGCGAACCGCTTTCAAAAATCTTATGACAACCTTCACAAAAATAGTAACTACAACAGCGACGACCTCCTCGGGTACGAGTCTGGGAGCAGCGGTTGCTCAGATAATTTTAAGCGACCGCAGGCCCAATACACCGCACCCCAAGGAGCCTCTCACCAGGGCGGAAAAGGGACAAGTTGAACCCCCCCAACTGTTGCAAGCCTCCACTCCTCAAGAGCACATGCAAAACGCTTTCATCGAGTACGAGAGTGTCTTAAAGGCAAACATGACTGTGTACACAGACACATGTAAGGACATCCTCGAAGCCTACCGAGGGAAGACAGCGTTAATGAACAGATTGCTCAACCAGAGGATTAAGGAAGCAGACGCGACCATATACGACAGCGATAAGGCAACAGTCCTCGCCGGAAGCGCCATCTGTCGAAATATGGTCGCATACAACGCAACAAATGGGTTCGTGACAATGGACCAGTTCGAACTTCGGGAGACAGGAACCATACGGTTTGATACCCCGGAATACGACCCAATAGTGGTTACTACCCGAGACACAAAGACAATGCTCGATGACAGAATCCTGAATCGAGCCAGATCAATGTCTTCTGAGTCATGGGATGCGCCACGGATCACCTGGGTGAACGGAGTGCCAGGCTGCGGAAAAACAACCTGGATTATAAACCATTTCAATCCAGGTCATGATATCATCATAACCACAACAACAGAAGCAGCCAAAGATGTGAGGGAGAGGCTGTCTAAAACGCTGGAAACTAACACCAAAACCAGTGTTCGTACTCTCGCATCCGTGCTAGTAAATGGCATAGGAGGGACAGATACCGACGAAAACCTGTGCAAGCGCCTTATCGTCGATGAAGCCCTCATGAACCATTTCGGTGCTATCGTGATGGCGGCACGGATTGCGAAGGCGAACGAGCTGATTCTCATAGGAGACGTGAATCAGCTCTCATACATTGACAGACAGAACCTCTTCCAAATGAAATACCACCGTCCCCACCTTGTTGCGAACATCACAAAGGAGCTGCTGTGTACACACAGGAATCCGATGGATGTGCCGTTCGCCATAAATCAGGTGTACAACGGCATATACTCATCGAAAACACAGCTGCGGTCCCTGACGCTAAAGCAGTTCAGGAACGCAACAATACCCGAAAACCTCCCTAACACCCTTTACCTGGTACACACCCAAGCAGCCAAAGCGTCCCTTGTGGAAAAAGGCTATGGAAAAGGGAGGGGGTCTCGCGTCCTAACTATCCACGAAGCCCAGGGACTCACTTACCCTTCTGTGGTGATCGTGCGCGCAACAACCGAGCAGTTGCAACTCTATGACAGCATTTCACACGCAGTCGTCGCAGTGACACGACACACAGCGAAATGCGTCTACTACTCTGATGTTTGCGGAGACGCCATAGCAAACTTCATGAGGCGAACAGAGAGAGCGACTGACTCAGAAATAAGGGATTACAACACAAAAATGGCCGTAAAAGATCGGAACACCTCTGTGATCGAGAAAGCCCAGGAATGAGGAAAGCAGAAGTGAGCTCGGAATCTCCAACAGGCTGAGCGAGTCCGCCAAGGCGCGAATCAGAATGGACAGATTTGTCGCCGACATGGTAAAACACAAATTGGATTGTCTGTAAGAAACCATTGTCATTAAAAATTAACATAGCATAGACATATAACATTTAAAAAAAAAGAATATTAATACAAAAAATATATAAATATACAAAAAATATACATACAAAAAAAATATACACAAAAAAAACATTTATTTATAATAAAAAAAAACAATAACAGTGACAAAAAACTGGACAATATCTTCCCGGCCCTGCTACAGTGGGGAGAGATTCACATCATAAAGACAGTAACAGTCATCCTGAGAGCTTGCCTAGCTCATAGATACATCCCTAAACAATGGAGAGAAGTTAAATTAATCTTCATACCTAAACCTGGAAAAACTGACTACACTAACGCGAAGTCGTCCAGATCAATTAGTCTCACTTCTTTCCTACTAAAAACGTTAGAGAGATTATGTGACAGATATCTAAGAGATACAGCACTAAGGAAAATACCAATGCATCGCTACCAACATGCATACAGCTCAGGAAAATCAACTGAATCAGCCTTACATGCCGTGGTAAGCAAGATAGAGGAGGCCATAGCTCACAAAGCAATATGCCTGGGCACCTTCATTGATATAGAAGGAGCTTTTGACAAGACACACTTTCACAGCATTAACGCCGCTCTGGAGAGGCACGGTGTCGAAGAAGTCATCAACGACTGGATCGGCAACATGCTTCGTAACAGAGTGATTAGAATAGACGGGGAGGAACCACAGCGTGCCCTAGCAGCCAGAGGATGTCCACAAGGAGCAGTTCTCTCGCCGCTGCTCTGGAACGTCGTTGTCAATGACCTCATTACCAAACTGAACGCGCAAAGGTTCTATACAATAGGCTACGCCGACGACCTCGCAATTCTGGTCACCGGGAACTTTGCAGGACTCATCTGCGAACTGACACAGACAGCACTACGCACCGTTGAGAAATGGTGCACAGAGTATGACCTGTCCGTCAACCCAAATAAAACAGAACTAGTCATGTTCACAAACAAACGAGTACTGGGTAACTATCATCTACCTAATCTATTCGGCACCCAACTACGCCTATCAAATGAAGTAAAATATTTAGGCGTCACCATAGACAGTAAATTGAACTGGAACAAACACCTTGAAACCAAGCTCACCAAAAGCTGCATCGCCTTCTGGCAGTGTCGCAGGATGATAGGAAAGACATGGGGCCTATCCCCCAAGAACGTACTGTGGTTGTACAGAACGGTAGTACTACCAGCGGTAAGCTACGGGGCCCTAGTCTGGTGGCCTCGTACAAATCAGATCACAACCGCAGACAGACTACAACGCTTTCAGAGGATGGCATGCACCGCTGCCACTGGCTGCATGCGTACTACACCAACTGCGGCCCTGGAAGTGATGTTGGGCCTGACGCCCCTGCACCTGCACATCAAACAAGAAGCCGCAATGTCAGCAGCGCGCCTCCGAGCTCTTTCGCTCTGGAACGACGTTAGCACTCCACACACTAAGATACTGAAAAAGATCATGGAGGAACAACCTCTATTTAACGCTGTCCAAGACAAAATAGCCAAGCAATTTGTCTTTGACAAGAAATATAAAATACAACTCCAAGAGGCCTGTTGGCGACTGGCTGGCGCGCGACCTCCTTGGAACGCCAGCTGTAAATATTTTGCTTTTTATATCGTTTTTGATTTGGCAGTCTGCCTGTCACAGTTATAAAGAAAGGATATTGTTTGTTTTTTTTGCGATTTGCGAAAAACAATTAGTAAAAATACGTGTTTCCATCATCAAACATAAACATTATACAGTCCACTCCTCACTAGCTATCATTTTGGTCCTTCGAGCCGTAGTTCGAATTCCATCGAAATTCAGTTGTCAAATTTTTTCAGGTAAGTCATTGTAAATTTTCATTTCATCTTAAAACGTTGTTTACATTATTCGCTCGCATTTTGATTATGGTGGAAACACGTAGCAAGACAAAGGCAGACCCAACGGCTACGGAATCCGACCGGGTGCAGCGCGAACGGCGTGATCGTTCACCGCGCGACGCCCCGCCGGGTTTAGCCACGAATAACGAAGGTGCTTCGGCATTGCCTGGTAGTTCGAGCATACAAACGACGGGCGACATTCTGACCAGCGTGACACAACCTACGCCCGCTGCCGAACTTTCAGATGCTCGAACTAGCACGCTTACGCTCGCACAAGGCGATGTCAAGGCACCAACTAAAAGCGCTCATAGTGTCCACAGTAAGCAATCGCATACCGTGCGCACACACTCAACGCGTTCCTCGGCGTCCGTTCGCGCACAGAAGCTAGCTCTTGAAGCGGACCTAATGCGGCGTCAGGTGGAGCGCGAGCGTAAGCTCGCAAATCTCGAGTTTGAGGCGGAACAGACGGAGCTGCAATCAAGAATCGCCGCTCTGGAAGCTTCAGATAAGTCTGCCAAATCTCGTAGCTCGTATTTTTCTGATAGCAACGCCGAAAGGCGCACTGCTACTTGAGTATCCGAACAGAATGCTAACATGACTACAGCAACTCATGGAAATATGCCTGGTGGGGCACCGATTGTCACCCCGAGTAACGCTCGAGGACATAGTTTACAACCGGCCGCCACCGCCAACTCGGTATTTTTCAACGTGCCTATCGTCAACCAAGCAACCCTCTCGAAACCCACACAAGCGCCCTTCACATACAACTACGACACAGTGGCACCAGTATCATCTGAACATTCCTCCTCAGACCCTATTACAAAACTTACCCAAGCTATAAACTCACTTTCAAACAGGCCAAAGAAGCCCGAGCTAATTACGTTTTCGGGTGAGACTTCACAATGGATGGCTTTTAAAAGTAGTTATGAACGTACAAAACGCAATTTTTCAGCTGCAGAAAACTTAGACCGTTTGAACCACGCGGTCCGCGGACAAGCGTACCAGTCCGTTGCGTCGCTCATGTGGACCTGCAGCTCGCCCGACGACATCATGAAGGCCCTGGAGCAGACGTACGCCCGTCCGGAACTTCTGGTTGCCCGCGAGGTCGCAGAGCTCCGCAACACTCCAAAGCTAAGTTCTCCTCAAGACTTGAATGGTTTAGCAAATAAATTGCGTAACTTTATTACAACGCTCACATTGCTTAAACATAATGAGTACTTATCATCTCCAGAGCTCCTTCGGTGCATTTTGGTAAAATTGAGTGAGCACACTAGATCTCGCTTTACAGACTACGCATCGGCTCACGCACCAGAGCAACAAAGTCTAACAAAGCTTGAATTGTTGTCACAATTTCTCTTAGCCGAAGCTGACAAACAATTAAAATATAATTTTATTGCTGACAGTACAATTAAGGCGCCAACGCCACCAACACATTCAAATGTACCACGTACTTATGCTCTGAAATTCCCGTTAAAAAAGGAAACAATACATGCTACGGTATCTAGCGGGACTACATCTGAGCATTGCGCATATTGTAAACAAGGATCTCATAAGATAAAAACATGTAAGAGTTTTTTAAAGTTAACATGTGACGACAGATGGCGCTGGGTCCGAGAAAATAAAATATGTTACCGTTGTCTCAATTCTAAGCCACACACGTGGAATAATTGCCGCGCGAAACGTTGCGGTGTCGATGGATGCCCTAGACGTCATAACGCACTCCTCCATGGCACAAAGACAGACGACGGCAATCCCGACGCAGCTGCAATCGGGCAGAGCACCTGTCTTCAGACTTCCTCTGTCGACCCTACATGTCCTGTCAATATAAATACTACTCAACAACATAACGAAAACGAACCTTCCGACAAAGTCACGAATACTACTGATTGTTCGATTAATGCAACAGGATCCTACCCAACGACTTCACGCCCATATCCCCGAGGCCTGCTGAAAGTGGTCCCGGTTATAGTCGAGGGTCCTGACGGCGCTTTCGAGACAACAGCGATGCTAGACGACGGCAGCGTGTCATCTCTCATTGACGCTGAAGTGGCAAAACGCATCGGTGCGAAGCCAACCCGCTCGGAGCGTCTTCGCATTGAAGGTGTTTGTAATATGACAACGGAACTTGACGTAAATTACGTTGATTTTTACGTACGCGGTCGAGACCGACCCGATCGCTACCTGATCGAACACGCGCGAGCCGTGGAACCCTTAGGCTTCGCGCACGATATCCAGACACGATTAATATCACGGATTACGACCATCTGTCAGGTCTAGCAAACGAACTGTCATGTGACATTGCTTACCCCACCGTCCTAATCGGCGCGCCTGACTGGTATTTATCCATAAGTCGCGAAGTGCGGTGCGGAAAAAAGAATGACCCTGTTGCCTCCAAAACCTTACTAGGGTGGGTACTCCATGGCGCACACTGTTTATCGTCGAAGCCTTTTGAATTTATCAATCACGTCACGGAAGATCTGGATACACTTATAAAATGCCAATACGACATCGACGCCTTGGGTATCACGAAAAAGGCCCCACGACAAAACAGCGAGGATCAACGGGCTGTAGACATCATGGAATCATCCGCTCACCAACTACACGATAGCCATTTTGAAGTTGGCCTGCCTTGGAAGGAGGAGCTACCGAAAATTATACTAGATAGCTACCCACAGACACTCTCACGCTTCAAGACCCTCGAGCGGCAGATGTCAAAGGACCCAGCGTTTGCCGCATCCTTTCAACAATTCATAGACGACATAATCAGCAAGAACTATGCCGAAGAGTGTGATTCGAAGACTTACCACCATCGACCCGCACCAAATGCCTCTTGCGTCAACCCAGACGGCTCCATTCGCTGGTACCTGCCTATCTTTGGCGTCTATCATCCTCAGAAGAAGAAGCTGAGAGCAGTCCATGACGCGGCTGCCACAACAAAAACCGTAAGCCTCAACAGTCTGCTTCTGCAAGGTCCTGACCTATTGTCGCCCCTACTCGACATCCTGTTCCGTTTCAGAGAAGGTGCGGTAGCCTTGAATGGCGATATCAAGGAGATGTTTCCCCAGATTAAGATTGCCGCAAGGGACAGGGACGCTCAACGTTTTCTCTGGCGTGACAAGAACGGCGACCTCAAAGAATACCGCATGTCGTCAATGATTTTCGGCGCAGTTTCGAGTCCTTTCATCGCCCTCTATATAAAAAACAAAAACGCGAAGATGCACGAAGTTGACTATCCCGCTGCTTGCAAAGCAATAACTGACGACCACTATATGGACGACTACCTTGGGAGCCACACAAACGTTGTTGACGCAGCTCAACTAGCCGCCAACGTTGTCACAGTACACAAGAATTGTGGTTTCGAGATGCGAACGTGGACGTCCAACCATCCAGAGGCACTCTCTCTCGTCCCGAAGGAACTTCGTAGCGATGCAACTTCTGATGTTTACCTGCCTCCCAGTAGTGACGTCGGCGTCTTGGGTGTTAAATGGAACCCACGTCAAGATTTCTTAGGGTTTCGTGCCGTACCTCAGATGCCGACCAGCACTTTGACAAAACGCATTCTTTTATCGAACGTCATGAAAGTTTATGACCCTCTTGGGTTTTTGATGCCGGTCATCATCTGGGGTCGCATTTTGATTCAAAGATTATGGCGGGCAGGCGGCTGGGACACAGACTTACCCGAAATGTACGTAAGCGAATCTAAAGACTGGTTTGCACAGCTGCAGATGGCAGCCAATATAAAAATTCCACGCTGGTACATGGTCGGGTCAGACTTGTCCGACGTCCAGTTGCACGTAATCTCCAACGGTGGCGAACAAGCATACGCCTGCGTTGCCTACTGGCGTTTCACTTACAGCGATGACTCTGTATCGACAGCTCTCATCGGTAGTAAGGCCAGAGTTTGTCCCCTGAAACCGGTTTCCATCCCAAGATTGGAATTACAAGCCGCGCTTATCGCGTCGCGTTTTGCGCAAACAATTATGCAAGCTCACCGTTTTGAGCCCTCCGCAACCATTTTCTGGACTGACTCAACCACCGTCCTAAAGTGGATCCGGAGTGACGCTCGCACGTTTAAACCGTTAGTGGGACACAGATTGGGAGAGATATTGGAAACCACCAATCCATCCATTGGAGGTGGATCCCTACCTCACTCAACGTCGCTGACGATGCGACAAAACCTAAACGAACCGACTTTACCGCAACTCATCGGTGGTTTACCGGTCCACAGTTCCTTGTTGAACAGTCTTGCACTTGGCCGACCGAGCGCGTCACTGACGAGGGAGAGACCTCATCAGATCCCGAGTTAAAATCGAATCTGATGGTTCTGCTCCTCGACACTGGGGACTCTCGACACTCGAATTCGTTACCTGACCCAACGCGTTTTAGCTCCTGGCTACGTTTACTACGTGCCACCGCTCGTTTTCTCCAGGGCGCACGCCTATTCCGGCTTAAACTGTCTCGGCCAATAGATCCAAATTCCAAACTCTACATTGATAGCACCACGTCTCCCCACCAGCTTCACGCGTCAGACATGATAGAAGCGGAGAAGATGTTGATCCGTCAAGCACAAACAGAGAGCTTCGCTGAGGAATTATCGAACTTACGATCTTCGAAGCCAGTGCCCAAGAATAGTCGGATTCGGAAATTGGCGCCTACACTGGATGGAGAAGGCCTCATACGACAAGACACGCGCATAATTTCCGCACCCAGAGTGAACGATGAGATGAAATCACCCATGATTCTGGACGGCCGCCACCACATTTCACAACTGCTAATCCTGCACGAGCACATCAAAGCCGCGCATCAACTTAACGAACTCGTTTTGAATGAACTTCGGCAAAGATATTCGATCTTAAGAGCCAGAGAAACCATCCATAGCGTAGCGAGCGCCTGCTTGAAGTGCAAGAGATGGAACACGAAACCTATCCAACCTCAGATCGGCAACTTACCACCAAAACGTCTTGATCACCACAAAAGACCATTCACTCACGTAGGCCTTGATTACTTTGGTCCGATCCTGGTAACGCTATATCGACGGAGCGAAAAACGATACATCGCCTTATATACGTGCCTCACAACCAGAGCGCTTCACCTCGAAATTGTGAACTCGCTCACTGCAGATAGCGCTATAATGAGTCTCAGGCGCTTCATTGCTCGCCGAGGATCGCCCACCACCATATTTTCCGATAACGGGACTAACTTTTTGGGCTCTTCCCGCGAACTGCGCTCCCTACATGATAACTCGGTCGTAGAGTACGCCACTAACCATAAAATCAACTGGCGCTTCATCCCACCAGCATCCCCGTTCATGGGCGGCGCCTGGGAGCGGCTTGTGTGGACAGTGAAAGCAGCCCTCAGATCTTGCCTAACAAATCAACCACTGAAGGAAGAGGTCCTGTCAACACTCCTACTCGAGGCCGAAGCAATTGTTAATTCCAGGCCACTTACATACGTCCCATCTTCCCCAGACGCACCAGAGGCGTTGACACCATTTCATTTTATCCTCGGCTCCTCGTCAGTCGTCCCTTGGACCACGTCGCTGACAGACGCAGACTTACCCCGACGATGTGACTGGCGGAGAACACTGCGCCTAGCAGATCAGTTTTGGGCACGATGGCTACGGGAGTACCTACCGATGCTACGTACAAGAGGACCCAACAACAACTCACTGAACCTTGGTGAGGGTGACGTGGTGCTGATCGCCGATCCTACCCTCCCTCGTGGTTTGTGGCCACTAGGAAGGGTAGCAAAGGTCTACTTAGGACCCGACGGAGCGGTCCGCGTTGCAGACGTCCACACCAGAGGGGGCATGCTGCGCAGACCGGCCCGGAAACTTATCCTGATGGAGGCCGCGCCTCAGCCAGTAGCCACCAGTGGTTAGTGTTCCACTGGGGGTCCGGTATGTTGGCGACTGGCTGGCGCGCGACCTCCTTGGAACGCCAGCTGTAAATATTTTGCTTTTTATATCGTTTTTGATTTGGCAGTCTGCCTGTCACAGTTATAAAGAAAGGATATTGTTATTATTTTTTGCGATTAAAACAATTAGTAAAAATACGTGTTTCCATCATCAAACATAAACATTATACAGTCCACTCCTCACTAGCTATCAAGGCCCCTGATGGAGAGTTCGGATGCAGAGAGCTTCGTGTCTTCACCGATGGTTCCAAAACGGAGTCTGGCACCGGTCTCGGTGTATTCTCGGAAGATCTCAACATCAGAGTAGCACTGCCTCTTGGAGTCTACAACACGATTTTTCAAGCTGAATGCGCAGGCATCACACATGCAGCTAAAGCCATCACTAAACGGAAAATAACAGATACACCCATTCGCATACTATCAGATAGCGCCTCAGTTCTACAGACACTAAACAGCAACACAATTACATCTGAGTTCATACGCGAATGCCACGATTCACTTGCAGAAGCAAGCAGACAGAACTGCATAACCCTGCAATGGATCAAGGGACACAGTGGCTCCAGAGGTAATGATGCAGCGGATGAACTGGCCAGAAGGGCCTCAAGCATGAAGATAGCAGGGCCTGAACCAATCGCGGCCCTACCTTTCTCGCAGCTCCGATCATGGATACATCAACATACCGCGCAGTCTCACCATAATGAGTGGGAGTCAAGGGAAAATTGCAGACAGGCGAAACAGGCCATGCCAACCTGTAACCGTCGCCTCACCAAACAAGTATTACAACTACGTAGATGTCAACTTCGCCTGATTGTAGGAGCAATTACAGGTCATGGACTCTACAACAAGCACCTGTTTACTCTAGGTATCACTGACAGCCCTCCGTGCAGAGCATGCATGGAGGCCGAGGAGACAGCTGCTCACGTCCTGATGGAGTGCGGAGGAGTAGCAACACTACGGGCAAAGTACCTCGGAACACCGAGGTCGCTCCCAGAGGCCTTCAACAACACAAATAAGTTGTTGGGCTTTCTGTTGGAGCTGGGGTGGCATGAATAAGGCACGCCACCCCAACACGCAAAATAGGCGCACCTGACGTCGAGTTGCGGAAACCTGCCCCGATTACGAATACGAATACGTATACCATTGCTTATTTCTGTCGGCTCCTTGTCTAACACGCTCAATATACCAATTGAATCAATACGAAAGTGCAGGTTAAAATGAATTTTAAAACAATGACGGCTAAGTTGAAACTGTATTGTAATAGCGTAGCGCACGGAACGGCAACGGCCTGCTCAGCGGCGTCCGTGAGATTATTTTGAATTTTTTGGCGGGAAAATAGTTTTTTGCTTATAACTTTTAATCTAGACAGCCTGGAGATTCGAAATTTTGACTCGTGAACGCTCCTATTGTATGGTCTTATTTGATCTTTAAAACAAAGTTCTCACTTATGTAGTTTCAGAGATACAACAAGTGTCAGCCAACGACACGTGTCACCAGCTTACACACACACATATCGGCTTGTAGCTCAAACAGTTTTAGGACTAGAGATTCGGCAATTTTGGAGAGGGCGCTGAAATTCTGCCTTAAAATATGAGGTACAATACATAATCGTAACTTGAATAATTTAAACCATTTAAACCATTTAAACCATTTATTTGCCACAGACAAATTACACATACAAACACACACACATATATAAAACTAATTCAAAAATTTACACATTACTATAATTACACATTAAAATAAGAAGGTTCTGTGGCAGGAGCTGTCTCAGCACCCGTCATGCAGCATGCTGCACAACACTGATTTTCAGCCAGCCCCTATTCTAACCAGATTTTAACAATTTGCACGCAGCGCTACACAAATATAATTAACTTACATATACTTATACACACAACACTAATTAATAATATATTTACAGACATAATGAACAAATAAGAAATTAAAATGACATAAGACTATTTCTACGGGTAGACTGAAACTGAAACAACCTAATTTTTCAAGGGTTTACTTTTTGAGCATTTAATAAAATTTCTTTCAAATGTTTTTTCAACGTGTTTTGGGACATGTTCAATCTTAAGGGAGGTGGCAGGTCGTTCCATATTTTCGACGCTGCAAATTTAAAACCCCCAATTTAATTACGAAGATACAGATGTGTAAGCTGGTGACACGGGTCGCCAGCTTACACACGGTATTTCGTTCGTAGATCCAACAGTTTATCAATGTGATCGTAAATTTTTTTGGCTCTCATTGCTGTAATTGTCCTTTAAATGCCTGACTATAGTCTAAAACCCAAACCTCACTGATTTGCCTTCCTGGCATTAAATACAACTCGCTGTAACTGAGTCATGATTGCTGCTAAATTATGAATGCTAAAGTTTGATTGCTCCTAAAATGCTTTAAAATTTGTCATGCGTAGAATTCTCCTAGCTCTATGAGGAAGCTGCCGACCCACTCATAAGTAATTCTTCTAATTAAAGGCAGTCTTGTCACGGCATGCGACCGACTTTTATTTACTAACTTCCATCCTTACTTCCAACCAACTTCGGTCCTGCGCCCGAAGTCGCGTTTAGGGCGGCAGAGGGCGGTCTCCCGCCAACTGACGGCCCTCTCCCCTTCACCTCCTCCGCCGCCTCGTCGAGCGCTCCCCCTCCCTCTCTCGGTGCCGCTCCGCTTCCTCCTTCCGCGACATGACTACTTCCGCAAACACGGAACCTAAACTAACCGACAGAAGCGAGCAAAGGTCTTCCTCTACTACTGGGGAAAAGCTACTTTCTGTGTGTATGTATGTTTTAATCTACAGGTCGCATTTCTCAACCGATCTGGAAGAAACTTGGTATATAGGTGAAACGAATTTTTTGTCATCGGGGATTTTTGATTGGAAGGGTACTTCCTCTAAAAAGTGGTGGTTGCTTGCATGGATGGTTGCATTTGTTACATGGTTGTCACCTCTTCGATGTCCGTGTGTAGGGTATGTAGGTGTGTGTAGAGCAGTAAAATAAAACAACAAGCATTAGTAAATGTATTGTATTGTATGGTATGGGATGGAGAGAGCGCGCGACGGTCACTGGGGGGTCGCGTCGTCGGGGGGGCGGTGCGCGGGGGGCGGCGCGGCCGCGGGGGGCGCCAGGTGCGCCACCACCACGTGCGAGTGGGGGCGGGGCGGGCGGGGGGCGCCGGCGGGAGGGGGCGGCGCGCGCCGCAGCGGGAGGTGCAACGTGCGCAGCGCCTCGCCGCCGACTCCGCCGGCGCTCTGGCAGCAAGGTAACGTCACATTACTTATATTGCAATACAGGGGAAGGGAAACTGGACACATTACATTAAGTAGCCCGCTGTGAACAACGCATTCGTCGAAGATCGTTCCAGTAATTATGCTGGTGCCTCTGTTTGTCCCCGTGTTTTATAAGTTATGGTCATCATCAAGTAAGAGATTAAGGACGAGTACAAAGCGGGCAGCACGCACCGACATGCGAGGTGAACAACGGTCGAGTAGAGCGGAGGTACCTGAGCGTGGTGCAGGATCTTGAGATGGTGTCGCGCCTGCAGCGTCTGCTGGCGGTACAGGGGGGCGGGGGGCGCGTGCGCGGCCACCACCACGCGCTGCGAGGGCGTCGGCGTGGGGGGCGCAGACGTCGGGGGCGCCGGCGCAGGGTTGGAGGGTGCGGGGGTCGCGGGCCCGCCCGCCTTCAGCTTCTCCTTGGCTATACGGTCAGCGCGTCGCGCAGCCACCTCCATGGGGGTGGGGGGCGCGTCGTAGTCTAGTCCGTGGTCCCGCAGCAGAGTCGCGTGCTTCGGGTTGTGATGCTGCGCGTCGTCGGGCCGGCGGCGCGGGCGGCGGCGGCGCCGCTCGGAAGCTTCCCGCAGCGCCTCGAGGCGGGCGATGGGAGCGCGGGGCCGGTCGTCGTCGCCGCGGCGTCGCGCGGCCGGAGCGGGGGCCAGGGGGCGCTTATGCCTGCGTCGCGCCCGCTCAGGGTCCGCGAGACGCTCGTGACGTTCGCGAGCGGCCCGCGCCGAGCGGAAGGCGCGCGCCGCGTCCCCCACCGCGTCGCTGACCCACTCCCAGTTGGGCGCGAGGGCGGGCGGAGGGTCGGCCGGCAGGCGCTGCAGGCGGAGGGCGCGCCGCAGCGCCGCGTCCTCGGCGGGTGACCACTCCGGCCGGGGGCGCGCGGGAGGCGGTAGCGCGGCAGGGCGGGGCCGCGCGCGTGGCCGTGGCGGGGCGCGGGCGAACAGCGAGGGGGGCGCAGGGGGTCTAGGGGGCACACGTCGCGGCGCCCGGGGTGCATGTCGGGGCGCAGGCGGTGGCAGCGCTGCATCTGGCGCGGCGCCGGCGCGGTACAGCACGCGCGCCCACGTGTCGCAGTGCACGTCCGCGTCCGCTCCGGGGGGCGTGGGGGGCGCCCAGGCCGGGGGCGCTGCGCGAGGGGGGCTGCACCCGGCCGTCACCCACACCTGCGACACGAGGGACGTCACTCCAGCACACCGACCACAACTCAGCAGGACGCGTACTCCGGGTGCGGGCACTACGCTAGCACGTCCCGGAGAGTGAGACCAATAGTTTCCCCTTCATACATTTAAAAGCGATAGATTTATGGTGATAATGCCTTAGGAAGGCATTCATTAATTACGTAAGGGCCTCGAAGGGAGGGGGGGAGGGTTTCGGATGAAACAAAAGTCGAAATTTATCATTAGAAATCTACTTGCATTTCGCTGCCGAAAGACGGGAGGTCAAAATAGCCAAAATCGTTGTTACCTAATTGATGAATGTCCCCTTAGTGCGTATCTACCGCCCTGTATCCCTTCTGAGCCACGTTATCAGTGATTGATGACCGGCCAGCGCGCAGCCTTCATGGCGACTACCGAACCGAACGAGCGGATTCAGACGCAGGCTTCAGCGCCGCAGGACACAAATATGACGATGATTGCAATGTTTATAGCGTCAACGGCGACTTCGACACTCATTTTCGATTTGCCGGTGACGTAGTCATAACGGCAGAATCCTTGGACGATCTGAATGCTATGCTCAAGGACCTCAACAGAGTATCACAACAGGTAGGTTTGGGCGACGAAAATCATGTCAAATGTCCATATTGAACCTATAAAATGTCCTTAGCTAGTGACGATCGAAGTTATGACAGATCGTTCAACTAGGTACGAGTAGGACAAAGAGGTCAACAGAAGAATCCAGTCTGATTGTAGGTTTTTAACGGTTTTCCTAAACGTCGTATGTTAGACCCAGCTTTTTACTGTCTGTTCACGGCGCATGTTTAGTCGATTTCCTTTACGATGTCAGGGAATACATAGTAAACATTATTTTATATAATCATTGTGATTGGTACGAGGGGAGGTGGTGGGAGAGGTGGGGGTTTGTTTACTCGTCCAGATAGTCACTAGTTGAGCACCTCATTAAAAGTATATATACCAAGTTTGAACAAAATCGGGTCATTAACTTTTTAGTTATCGACCTGCAAACAAGTGAATCGGGTCAGCCAGGTCAGAAAGTCAGCGAGTATGGAGAAAATTTTCCTCGCCAAGCAAGGAAAATTCGCTCAGACGATTTTTCAAGAGCTGTTGGCAGTTTACGCGGACTCTGCCCCTGGTAAAACCATGATTTACAAGTGGCATGGTCTTTTCAAACAAGGAAGAGAGTCCATTGAAGATGACCCCCGCTCCGGACGGCCAATTGAGGCCACCTCACCGGAAATCGTCGCAAAAGTATAAAAACTTGTATTAGAAGATGCCCGTCTGAAGAAGCAGCAGCTTGCAGCAATGGTTGGAGTATCAAAAACTAGTATTTTAAATATCCTCCAAAAATGCTCACGCCACTTCAAAAAAGCGAGCGTGTCGAGTGTTCTCGCCAGTTTTTGGAGCTCTGTGGAGAGAGTAAGGAAGAAGTTATGGCCCGGATTGTTACTGGAGATGAAACCTGGGTTCACCACTATGAACCTGAGTCGAAGCAAGAGTCGATGCAGTTGCATAAAAAAGGTACACCTCCAAAGAAGTTTAAAGTGTCACAATCGGCCAGAAAGATCATGGCGACTGTCTTTTGGGATACAGACGGTATTTTGCTGATCGATTATAAAGATCGTGGTGTGACTATAACGGGACAGTGCTACGCTTCTTTACTGGACAAACTGAAAGAAGTTATCAAGGAAAAAAGAAGAGGAAAGCTGTCAAAAGGTGAACTTCTTTTGCACGACAACGCACACGTGCCATGTTGCGACAGCTGCCGTTCACCGATGCCGGTTCCAAAAATTAAACCACCCACCTCACAGTCCAGACTTGGCCCCCAGCGACTATTATTTGTTATATAAAATACGATGTCCTCGTTTCATATAATCACTACCTACATACCTATCACATTTTGAAAAATTGTGGTAAAGAATTCGTCTTAACCACAGATCTCCAACAAACCGACACCGTGCGAGATGAGACATCCCCCGATGCAGCATGCCGCTCCAGCGCACAGCAGCTACAGGGGGAGACCATTGGACGGACGAGAAGTAGTACCTACTTATTTATTTTATTACGGTTTGACAACATGACTACAAATCGCACCTACAGAACGAAGCACTTGACTAATAGACTATATGGTGCGAGACTATATCTTCCCAAATAGGAAAAATACCCGCGTGCTGGGGTAGGGTATTATTTGTATGTATTTAATGTATTGCAAACATTGCATTTGTAAACAAAAAAGTTTAAGATAGTAATTAGTTAGTAAGTACATATGTATCGTGTGTTAGAGTGCTAGAGTAGTTGTGTGTTCTACTGCCGAACCGGACGTGTGCAGCGCCCCTTGCTGCTTGGTGCGAGCGGAATAGTTCCGTGTGGTATCGCACCCAGCGCAAATGTGTATTCAAATGTTTGCGGTGCGATCTTTATACACCACTTCTATTGTCCCCTCCCTGCATGCAGTGCCCTCGCAAAGTGCGACGTTTCGTCGCTGTCTGGCGGGATAACACTTTCTGTTTCTCGGGTAAATCCTTCGGAAATCACTGATAGTGTTTCTTATGAACTGGGCAGTATTTTCAGCACACTCTCGGCCAGTATCTCAACGAGAGGATGCCAGGTTGAAGTGAGAGAGCGCGTGCAATATTGTTTCTTTGACGCCTATTATTCCGAACAAACTTCTGAAAAACATTTTGAAGTGTCATTGTGTCAAGCTATTAAAAACAGCACAAGTGTTTGTTTACCTCGGAGACACCCTCTCCACAAAGAGGTCGCGTCTGTTTCATTAGAATGCTGCACGGACACGGCGCGGTCCACGTGCGCTCAGATACCGCGTGGATTGACTTATGATTGTCTCGGATTCGAACGCGTGCCTTCTGTTTGTAAAATGTAGACTCAAACACAACCGTACAGCTTTTTAGGGTTCCGTAGTTAAACAAGGAACCCTTAGAGATTCGCTGTGTCCGACTGTGGCTCAGCGCAGAGGCTGTTACTACTAGAGAACTGTAATTCGGTACGAGTTTATACCTGGATCACGTCGACAAAGTTGTAGAATAAAATTTTGAAAAATATGTTTTAGGGAGGCCCCCATACACGTAACTTGGGGTTAAATATTTTCACGTCTACCTCTTTGAGTGGGGTAATCATTGAATGGGTCTTTCAAAAATATTGTGGGTTTAGGAACATCCACATCAAAAATACACAGAAGTACCTAGCTTATATACTGAAGTTAAAAGGAACACTATACCGACTAAGGTGGCTTTACAGGTTAACGAGTAATAGTTTTCATGTGCTTTGTTCTGTGTTCCTAGTATCTCTTGTACATTCTAATACTGGTAATGAGTTCCTGCGAGCCTGGCACTGGTGAGATGCTCATGCGATATATTGGAGCGTGTCACCGAGACAACCCCAATATAATCCGGCTATGTTCACCGGAACACAATCATCATCATCATTAATTGAAGCGTTTGTTTTATTTTTCGCAGAAGTATTAAAAATATGTAAATAGTACATTACTGCCGCGGCCAGCAAGAGGCACTGATGGAGGATCGTATAAATACGTCTCTGTTGCTGACCGCTGCAGGAGTGCACTGGTGTGTGTGTGCGGGGAGTGCGCGCCGCCGTCCCCCGCGCCCCGCCCTCCTCGCGCGCCCCAGACTCGCGGCAGACGGAGCAATACAACGTGCAAATAAGACAGCGCATATATTGTTTTCTCTCGCACTTACACTGTATATGGGTGACGTCACAAGGATTATAGAGACGCGCGTGTTTGGTTGCGTATGTTTATCGATAACAATGGGTAGATCGCGAAGTTTATTAAAGACTAATTTAGATCTTCGTTTAACTCCGTTTGAAAATTTGAAACATTTTTCAATATTTATTTATTTGTATTTCCAACAAAGAACCACTACAAGTGATCGCACAATACACGACTGTGCTGTCGATTGTTCCCTGCGCGCTGGTCAACGGTTCCATCTCGTAGGAGATTATCAGTTGAAATTCTTGTGACGTGTCAGCCACTTGGTGCTTTATACAAAACATTTACGCTCGACTAGAGGTTAATCTACTGTCTAATTAATTATTGTTAATACAATATTATTTTAACTTAAAAAGAGTGGCTTGGAAACAGTTATGTAACGAAAATCATGTGTGAAATAGAATAGATATTTTTCCAATGTCTGCCAACACGTAAATGTAATTATGTGACAGTGTAATAATAAGATACGATCAACACTGTAATGCGGTGGTTGTACACATTTGCGCAGCGATCACTCGCGCGCATTGCATTTTATCGACATTCGAGGAAATTTACACGTGCGCGTTTCTATTACAAAAATGCTGTATGTCACCGTCTGCCGCGAGTCTGTGCGTTCAGTACAGTGCGTCGATGTGCGGGGTGCGGGGTGCGGGGGCGCGTCGTCCGCTCGTAAATGCTTGCGCGCGTACATCCCTGACGTTAGGGTGAGTTTTGGTGGCGCGGGGGTGCGGGGGTGGGTGCGCGACGCGGGCGGGGGCGGCTCGCGCTCCAAGCATTTACGGACGAACGTCGAGCGACACCAAAACGTCCAACGTCAGAAATATAAACGCATCTCATCGTGTCGTAATCATTTATTAGTTTTGTGTCGTGGGTTTCGCCTCGGGCGGCGTGTGCGGACCTGCGCGCGCGCCTCTCCTCGCCAGTACGTGAGGTCCGGCTCGGGCGACTGCGGCGGGGACAGGGGCGCCTCCGGGTCCGCGGGCGGCGGGGTGGCGGCCGGCTCGGGGGGCGTCGCCTGCCCCCGCTCCACCACACGCATCGCGTACTTCTCGATGGGCGTCAGCTGGCGACACACAACAGACATATTGTATTACAACCTCGGGACACGAGGAGCTCCTGATGGTTGCATATATTATTATTTATTTGTATTTCCAACAAAGAAACACTATAAGTAATCACAGAATAACAACTTGAAATAACAATAAATGCTCCTTCAATGTCAGGAAACCACCGCGTGCGAACAATGAATGAAACAAAAAACAACAACAACATATTAATAGAAAATATGTATGTATAGCTAAAACAAGTGATGCTACAACTAAGTGGATGCGATGGCAGAGCAGTCACTCTGAGTGACATATTTAATCAAGGCAGCTTTTAAAGCTGTCATAGAAATATACAGTATGCCGGTTTTTGTAGATTTGTATAGTATATTGTGCTCTCAGCAAATTCTCGGAATAACACTATGATGTCCTATGTTGGTTCGGTATCCTCTGACAGCAAAGGGATTGGACTTATCCACACGAGGCCTGATCGTGGTGCGGAGAACTTGATTTTATGTAATAATTCTGGACAGTTAATAAAATTATGCAAGAGTTTGTATAGGAAAGTCTGATCGTCACACCACTGACGTCCTGTAGCGATGCCATTTTGAAATGATTCAGACAGTCACTGTAGTTACGCAGAGTTGGTAACAACTTTGAACATACACCGTCTCTGCACGCGCGCGCGGGCATTGATGTGACATTGGTAACGAGGGCTCCGAGCCACGGAACAATATTCCAGCAAACTGCCAACTAGCGCACAGTATACGATCTTAAGAGCGCACTCTTTTGAATATCTTACAATTCCGCCAAATGAATCTGAAATGGGACTAATGACAGCTTCCTATCTAAGATCACCCCCAAGTCTATTATTAGCTGTACTTGCTCTACAGCGACGCCGTGCCTGTGGTACCGCTCGCCCGCGTGTGTGAAGGGCACAGCGCGCGCAGGTACGTTACCTGTGCGTGTAGTGCGCGCAGCTCTCCGGCGGTGACGTCGTCGCCGGGTGCCGCGTCCCCCTCCCTCCGCGCGTCCGCGTGCTCGTCGTCGAACTCGGCCAGGTCCTGCGTGCACTCTGCGCGCGCCTGCCGCGCCCACGCCGCGTCCGCCTCGTCCTCGCACGCCGACAGAGCAGCCTCCAGCTCGACACCACCCCCCACCGACCGCACTCCGACACCAGCGTCGCCCAGCAGCTCCTCCACCGCAGCCTGAAACATTGTCGCATGCAGTCGTCGTTTTATATTAGCTATGCTTATCAAATCATACGTATTGTGCGAGCGTCGCGCGGGGTGTGCCGTGACCCCGCACCCCGCACCCCGCACCCCCGCACCCCGCACACTGCGGCAGGTCGTTATGTTATGAATGATATATGCATTTCGCGACACTGTCCCTTGGCATTACTTTTTTGCTATAGGAATCAGAAATACACAGTCAGTACAGTAGTGACGCTGAGTAATGTGATGTGTGAGATTGTTTCACCTGCACATCACTGTGACAATGATTATGCTCAAATTGAAAGCTCGCGGTTGTCCCTCAAATATCTACAGTCTAATCTGTGACTACTTCCGCAATGGAAGCGTCACCTTTCGTTTAGGTCACTGCGAGGCATCTAAACGCCTCTCTCGGCTGCCCTCAGGGCTCAGTACTAGGCCCCTACCTCTGGAACATGTCATTCGACGACTTTCTGGAGATCCCCACCCCTGTGGGCTGTGAACTGTTCGCGTACGCCGACGATGGCCTTCTCCTTGTCGAGGGTAAATCCCGACTGGAGCTGGAGACCCTGACTCACACTTGTCTCGGCAGAATTGTAGACTGGGGATTTCGAAATAGGCTGGAGTTTGCTCCGTCCAAGACGAGGCAGCTTCTTCTCAAGGGCAACCTTAAGGAACCGCCCAGGATACGTTTCCTGGACGTGCCGGTAAAATATGAGAGAGCGGTGAAATATCTTGGATTGCTCCTTGAGAGGAATTTCTCTTTCGGGGAGCACACGCAGGCTATTTGCGAGATCGCCAAGGATAATTTTTATATGTTTGCCAGGGTCTCCAGGTCCACTTGGGGCCTACGCTTCTACGTGCTCCGCATAATTTATTATGCCACCTTCGTCGCCAGCGTTTGCTACGGAGCGGCCGTATGGGTCGACAGGTCCACCATGGTGGCAGTGCGTCGCAGACTGCTCCGTAGCCAGCGCATGGCCCTACTCTTTTTGTGCAAGGCGTATCGCACCACCAGTACCGACGCCTTGCCGGTGCTGGCGGGCGTCTTGCCCATCGACCTCGAACTGCAACGTCAGGCGGGTTCTTTTTTCGAGTCGCGTCAGATGTCGTGGTCTGACTTCGGTCTGGGGGAGAGGGTCCGCACCGAGCGGCTCTTTCACAGTGGGCGCGTGAGGGAGTCATTGATCGACGACTGGCAGGAACGATGGGTCTCTTCGGAGAAAGGGAGGCACCTCTTCCTTTTCTTTCCCGACGTCCGCGACCGACTGGCGGCCCATTGGCTGGAGGTGGATCACTGCGTCGCACAATTTTTGACCGGGCACGGTAACTTCCGCGGCAAGCTTCACAGCATGTGTTTGGTCGAGTCACCGGGGTGTGAATGCGGGGCGCAGTCGCAAATTGCGCATCATGTACTGTGGGAGTGTGAGTTATGGAGTCAGGAACGCGAGTTCATGCTGGACGGCATCGATTCGGGTGGTCATCCTGTCTACTACGGCGATCTCGTATCAACGCGCAGCAACTTCCGAGCATTCAAGCGCTTCTGCCATGAGTACTACTGGTCGTACTATTCAAAGTAGCCTTCTGCTACCAGCACTCACTACATGGCGCTGTCCGTGGTGTATTCCGAAACCGGGCGGTCGGGCTTCACTCGGCCGTCCTCCCATTAGTAGGTAACTTTTTGGTTCATTTCAATTTTGCGCTATCTCCCATTTACCTAGGGGGGAAGTGGGAACGTCTTTACCACTCCACCCTATTTCTTTTTTCTAAACGAGTCTGGGGTCCCAAGATAGCTTTAGAGTCCGTAGGAAATTCATCCACCTTCAGTGGACGCGTTTCAAGTGTACCGCTGTAGATCCTGGCTAAAATAAAAAACAGGAATAACAGTGGGAGCGGTGAGGAGGTGAGAATGCACATCACTGTGGACACAGCACACGTGTACTGGGTACCGGGGAGCTGCTCGCCACGGCCGGCAAGCGGATGCAATCAACTCTCGTTCGTTACATACCTGTGTGGCGTGTGAGTCGCGCGCCGCGCCGGCGGTGGGCAGCCCGGCCGGAGTGAACCGTCCCGCGTCGACCGCGAGCCGGGCGAGGGCCCGCTTGGACCGCGCGCGACGCAGGATGTTCTCCTCGACGGTCCCCTGCGTGACGAGCCGGTACACGTGCACGTCGCGTGTCTGACCGATGCGGTGCGCGCGGTCCTGCGCCTGCGCGTCCATCGTCGGGTTCCAATCAGAGTCGTAGAACACGACCGCGTCCGCGCCGACGAGGTTCAGCCCCACGCCGCCAGACCGCGTCGAGAGGATCATGGCGAACACGCGCGCGTCTGCATTGAACCGCTCGACGAGAGGCTGGCGCGCCTCGGCCCGCGTCGCCCCGTCCAGCCGCAGGTACGCGTGCCCGTGCATCGAGAGAAACGACTCCAGCACGTCCAGCACGCGCGTCATCTGCGTGAAGATGAGCACGCGGTGTCCGCCCGCCTTCAGCCGGCGCAGCAGCGACGCCAGCGTCTGCAGCTTGCCTGCAACGTGCGTACAACAACGTGACCTGGCGAGCGAGACACGTCGCTCTCACACAATGCACGAGTACTGACCGCAGTCGTGCTGCAGCAGGCGCGGGTGGGGGAAGGACGCCCGCGGGGGCGCAGCGGGCGGGGGCGGCGCGGCGCTCATCACCGCGCGCACGCGCCGCACGTCGTCGCGGTGGGCGCGCGCCCCCTCCCCCGCGCCCGCCTCCAGGCGCGGCCCCGGCCCGCACGCCCCGCCCACGCACACGCTCAGCCTGTAACACACATCCATATCAATACAATAACCACACTATACACCATCAGTGTGCTGGTGTGGGTGGTAGTTCACCTGTCTACGTCTGGTCGCATCTCTGTGAGCAGGTCGTGGAAGGTCCGTGGCTGGACGCGCGGCGGCCCCGCGTGCAGCGCCGCGCGCAGGTCCGCGCCGTACAGCGGCAGACGCCAGCACCGGCGCTCGTTAGTGGCGGCGAGGCGACGCAGGCGTGCGCGCTCCGCGGGGGCAGGCGGCGGCGCGGCGGGGGCAGACGGCGATGGGAGTACGGGTGGCGGGGGTGCAGCGGGTGGTGCGGCCGCGGGGGGCAGCGCGCGGGGCGCGGGGCGCAGGTGGAGACGTAGTCGCGCGGGCGGAGGGCGCGGCGCGGCGGGAGGTGCGGGCACGGCCAGATCTTCGAGTAGACGTCGCGGGGGTGCCAGGTGGCGAGCGCGGTGGGCGGGGAAGGCGGCGGCACCAGCAGCCTCGATCGCGGCGAGAGGTCCGGGGAGGCGGGCGGCGGGCGGTGGTCGCGCCGCGTGCAGCACCAGCGCTGGCACAATCACGCGCAGCGGCGGGAGCCGCAGCGGCGACAGCACCGGGCGGGGCTCAAACAGGTCTGGATGGTTGCACACCTTGCGCAGCTGCATGAGCACATTGATGACGCTGAGCAGGTTGCCCGAGGCGAGGCTCTCCCTCGTCTTAGCTCTCGCCATGAAGTCGTCGTAGAGGGCCCGCTGCCTGCGCGCGAGCCGGCACAGCAGCACGTGCTCGTACTTGCGCGGCATTTGTCTCTCCACGTCCGCCTTGAGCCGGCGCAGCAAGAACGGTCTCAGCACCTCGTGCAGACGCCGCACGAGCTCGCCGCCCCCGCCCCCCTCACCGCCCACCCCAGAGAACCACTCGCGGAAGTGCGAGTGGGAGGCGAATACCTCCGGCATGAGGAAGTGCATGAGAGACCACAGCTCGAGCAGGCTGTTCTGCAGCGGCGTGCCGGTCAGCAGCAGGCGTCTCTCCGTGCGGAAGTTGAGCAGCGTCTGCCAGCGTTGAGATTTGAAGTTCTTGATGTTCTGTGCCTCGTCGAGCACGAGGTACTTCCACCGCTTGCGCCGGAAGCTCTGGTGGTCCTGCACCACCAGCTTGTAGGAGGTGATGCACACGTGGAACGAGTTTGCCTTGGTCCAGCCGACGCGCTTCAGCTTGCGCTCCTTGATGGTGCCGAGGTACGTGAGTATCTTGAAGGCTGGACACCACTTCTTGAACTCCATCTCCCAGTTGAGGACAACCGAGGTGGGCGCCACCACGAGGTGTGGTCCCCAGTCGGCGCGCTCCAGCGCCAGGTGGGCGAGCAGCGCGATCGTTTGCACCGTCTTACCGAGACCCATCTCGTCAGCCAGCACGCCGTTGAGACGTCGCGCGTGCATCGTCGCCAGCCAGTGCAGTCCTACCAGCTGGTACTCCCGGAGCGCGTGCCGCAACAGCGCCGGCGCGGGCGTGTGCGGCGCCCCCGCCAGCGTCGTGGCAGCTGGCTGCAGGGCGGCGGCACGCGCCGCGCGGGACAGCACGCGCCGCTCGCCGCTGCTGGTGGCGGGGGGCGTGGGTGTTGTCGCAGCCAGGGCCCCCGCCAGCGCACGCGAGTACCTCGACGACCGGTCCACGATGTCGCTCAGCTGGCGGTCGAGCGCTTGCTTGCGCGCACGCTCCTCCACTCGACCACGCTTCCACTCCACCAGCTGCACACGTTACGTTACTGTTGATATCTACGTCCAGTATACGACGCACATATCGATAATAGGTACTCAGTATCCATACGTACTAACTTATGTATATATTTCCTCACTACGTACATACCTTCTCAACGTTGGTCCAGAACGTGCGCACCTCCCTAGCGGCCACGGCGGCCACGCGCCGCAGCTGCAGCTCGTGCGCGCGCTCGGCCCGCTGTGCGGCCGCCGCGCGCTCCTGGAAGTGCTTCTGCACGGCGCGCGCGCACTGCAAATAACGCGAGCGAGCGAGGTGAGTGTCGCGTGTCACCCAGCGCGGCCCGCGGCACTCCCCACACACACCTTGCGCGCAGCCTGCTTTTTCCACTTGCGCTCGTGTGCAAAGTCCTGCGCCAACCACGCCATCTCCTCGAGCAGATAATCCCAGTGCGCCTTGGGACGGGGAGGCTCCATGACGCGCGGAAGACGTCGCTCCGGCCACAGTCCGGCGCGCGCGAGCTCGGCCACACGTCTCGCTACCTGCGCCTCGAGGCGCGCCTTCTCCACCACCTCGGTGGGGGCGGAGACGGCAGGGGCAGGGGTGGGCGCGGGCGGCAGGCGGCGGGCCTCCAGTAGCGCCAGCAGCGCGGGCGGCGGTGGACGGCGACTCCACGCGCCGTAGTCCATCAGGTTACCGCCAGCCTGCAGGAAGTACAGCTCGCTGAGCCGCTCCGTGGACCTGCGCAAAGTCGAGTTGAGCGGTGGTGCACGGTGGTGGGTCATACATCGCGGGAATGTGCCGTCACGCACGCACCGGTCTCGTAAGGCCTGCAGCCGAAGCAGCTCGTGTTGCAGCACGCGGTCGCGCAGCGCGCCGGGCGCAGGGGACGCGTCTCCCGGCGGCTTGGATCTCTTGCGCGGCGGCTCCGCGGACCCGTTGACGGCGGCCCCACCCTGCAACATGGCTCGGTTGTAATGCGTAGACAACGAGAGACAGTTAGCTCTAGTCAGTGCCACCTGACTATCTCCATCACAGATTACCTTCATTTGTATGATAATTAGTTTAATTAAAAGGTAAAAAAGATAAAACGATGCGAACGTTATCACTTTCTTTGATAAACGGCGTAACATAAGCTTTCTTTCAAATGTTGTCAAAGGGAATGTTGACTGACCAGAGATGCTATCCAACATCAGGTTGCGCACTCATTTATTACAATATTGTATGCAATGCAACACAAGCAAGTACCAAATATATATAAAAAAGACGTGTGGCACTCGGGGACTGCCGCGGTAAAGCTATTGCAAAGCATTTTGTATCAACTTATGCAATTATAATTATTTATTTATTTTATTTATGATTTTTGATGATTATAATTATAATATTTAGCTAACATAACGGATTTGCTTTGCTATATCAAATTACATACTATTATACTTAATAAATTATAAAACAGTAATACGTCTAATCGCACGCACACAACGCCGTGTCGAAGACTGCCGAACTGAAACGACGTTAGACGATGCACGGCCTTCAAGCCACACCTCCGTGCCCGTCGGAGTGGGGAGCATGAGGTTTTTTCGTTACGGAATTTCTCGATTCTGTCCCCGCGCTCAAGGCCCGCGATAGAAGCTATGCAATAGCTTAAAAAAATCTTTTCTCATAGTTAGCATCAATGAATTTAATAAAGTATTACAGTGACACGATGTGGATATATCCAATACCAGTACGTATGTACTAAAGCAGCTGCTGACCCGAAAAATCTTTCCTTGTGTAATTAATAATTAGGTTGTATTTATTAGTAATAATATATTCTGATACTCAACTTACTTATTACACACGCTTTTTTTTTCTGTTTCTTTTTTAGATTATTTATTTATTTATTACTATAGCATTTATCAGACATTATAGAAATTATCTAGATTTATACATGTGGAGACTTATTATTAGTTTATAGATACTCATAAGATACATTATTTATATACTTTATTACTGTTAGTCTTCCCAAAAATTGTAAAATAAAATTAAAATAAAACAACTTCAATAATGTTTGCACATGTTAGTTCATGCTTCATCTTACATGGGACGCGCCTGAGACCATCACAACAACACATGATGTGTGTTGACATTCTCCTCAAGCATGGACATGTACAAGAAAATAGTTACTGAAATATTGTGTGATTTGTAGATTGGTTATTGTATCATATTAGTTGTTGTATTGTATTGTAGTTTGGTATGTGTGCATTAAGCTTCCATCCCTTGCGTAGTTAAGTTATATCATAGTTTGTAATCTTTAATCATCTATATGAAAAATGTGTACAACTGTTTGTTTCTTAATAAATAAACGTTAGGTACATGAACAGCAACATAAATTAAATATGTAACATAAAACACAATGTGTCTATGCAAATAAACGATTTAAATTATATTCTAATTATTAAAAATTACACTCTTATTAGTGGTTAATTGAACTTACCTTAAGTGAAGTTCAACCATAATTATGTGAAGTGTTGCATCCGAGGAGATTTAATGTCCCACCCTGCCCATTAAGTACCTATTTTTTAAAGGTAAGGTATTGCCAACTCTAGCGGCCTGCAAGATATTAATAAGAATGTTTGGAAAATTCTTTTTGTTTGATTTTTTTAGAATGTAAACAGTGTGACTGTGCAGTATGTAGAAATAACGGACTACCAGGTATTAAATCTCTTCGGATGCAGCACAGAAGTATAATTTAATGAAGCCTGTTTTACACCGTGGCAACACTGTGCGGCATTGCGGCATGCCCCAAAATGTCACACATGGTGGCAAGAATCATGCAGCAAGGCAACACCTTGCGCCATGTGGCAGAGCATGTGTGGACTCGCACCATAAACGACTTGCAGCATATGGCTTGGCATGATTTCAGGGCCCTGTTACATAAAAGTTATGTCAACTGACATTTGTCAGTCGAATATTCATAGTTACAATTGTGTTTTAAGAAGTTTCTTTATCTTAAATTGAAATTTACATTTCACTTCATGAGATTACTGTAACAGAGATTATGGGTATTAATATTTAAATAAGCGAGACATCCGTTCGCTTCGCATACTCATCGCCATCCCCGGGTCCGACTGAAAATCATCGCTGCGGTCTGTGCTGCAGCACACGATGAGTTCGGCTCCCAGTTGACAAGCGCAATACAACACAAATTATTATTATTATTTTGTGTTCTCTTTTCTTTTGTTCATGTTTTACTGTATTTGTATTATTTGTTGTGGCTTTTTTTGTCTGTATTTCTTCTGGAATCTTGTATATCTTTCTGTATTGTGTTTGTAAATAAAAAATATGTCTATGTCTTAATAAAAAAAGCTTTGTCAGTGAGCATAGGAGTGTACAGTAATAAAGTAAACAATTCCAATAGAATACAATGAAACAAACATGTTAAAAAGGTAGTTAGACAAAATACCTTCTAAATGGTGGTGTTGACATTTGATTGCAAGGTATTAATTAATTCAAATTAAATTGTACAAAATGTGGGCAATTGATCTGTGCCACCTGACTCGAAGGACCAATGACTAAACACTAATGAAAATCCTAAAAGAAGGAAAAAGACAGTATTTTTCAAATCAGAAGTGGAAGAAACATGATTTAAAGACTCACTTTTGCCAGAATACTCTGCAAATATTGTAATAGGTTGAAGAATGTTTTGCTGAATGTTTCCCTTTCCACAGATATTTTTCTGAATTTCACATCACATACTATTCTAACAACAAAGCAAACTTTATCCTACACACAAGGCTCTGAATCTCAAGAAGAAAAGGTCGGGGGCTTTTCTTTATTGATGACTTGATGGATTTCTATGAAAGAAATGAACTTCTAGTCAAATTTCAAGTGTCTGCAAACAAGATTATGACACATTCATGGGAAGGGTTGATACAGTTGACTAATTGAGAGATCATTGTAGTGTTGATGAGAAATTGGCAGAATGCTCTCGTGGTTCATGGGCTGATAATCATAAAAGTCTATATAAAAGAGTTCATACGCTTGATTTCTCAAGTACTGATGACAATGAAGAATGTCGGAAAATAAAGAACTTCTGTTACCAGGTAAAGGTAAAGCTCCTCCAAGAGACGCAAGTTCTCTGTTACTTGATCTTGAGAGATTTTAGAACTGGAAACAAGGGAAATCGTCGGCAAATCTACATTAAAACAGGGGAAAATATGTAATGTGCAGCACAAAGTAAATTTAGTCTAAGCCTCACTTCAAAACGTCTCACTTTCTTAAAGATTTTAAAAAAATTGGTTTAAAGAATACTAAAGCAAATATCTAAAAATCTTAATTTTCTAGTCCAGACTTAATCTTGAAAAGTTCCAACTGTTATATGAAGCTGTGATACACAATGTTCCAGACGGTACCTCTAAGTCTAGGTTTTAGAAAAAGTACAAAGAAACCTAACAAAAATCTGAAAAATTCATTTCAGTTTCCTATGAAATACCTTTCTATGGTAAAAAGTTAAAATTAGAAATATATGATTGTTTGGTGTCTCGGTTGGAAAGGATTTAACGGAATATCAAACCTAGCTGCTTATACGTTTTGGATACAATATTGTCTGTTAATGTTGAAGAGACGTTTAGAACCAAGCATGACACCTAAATCACTAATCTCAGATACACGTTTGAAAACATGGACAGATATATTATAATTAAAACGAATAGGATGCGCTTACGCGTGAAGTATATTGTGTAGCACTTATCAGGATTGAGGAATAATTGGTTTTTAATACAGTAACTTCCAAATCTCACAGATCGCAATGCAGTTCTTAACAGTTTTCTGACAATTTTCTGACTTTGAAGATTTTAGTGCTCCATTTTGTGCACCCAAAACCAACTTTCGCCTAGAATTGACAATTTAGGACCGATGAATGCCGCTCTGGAAACTCACCATGGGCGAGGACCGCGCGTCCCGCGGGCCGCACAGGGCGGCGGACGCCAGCGCCACGCTCTCATCGCGCGCATTCATGCTGCTGCATGCCGCGGCCAGTCGCCGCTACGCGCGCCCCATCACAACGCAACACCCACTGCACTTCACACAAGGATCGTTCCAAAATATATAAGTGTAACTTTAAGTCTAGTCTCTCCGACGACAGAAGTCTTGGTGGAAATTATACTCGAAAAATGGCACTCCAACTAAACCGATTAAAGTACCCAAGAACAGTAACGAAGCTAACTTTAATACGAACATAACCTAAATGAAAGTAAACAAATAAATAAGCGGCTTAATTTGGCGGCCATATTGACCGGTCCTACAGAGTTCACTCGCTTGTAATCTATAATTATCTACACATTTTTATATAAATCCGATGAAATATTTCCTAGCTAGAATGCGTTTACCATATAAGAACACAAATCTTACACTATTTTAAGGAATAAAACATAGAAACAATCTAACAAAATAGCGTTTCGAGGCGGAATATGACAGCTTATTTAAGGGTTGCCAACAAATTTACAAAAGCGATGTTTCAAATTCGGCCTGCACTTGTACACTATTTAAAAAATCAAGTAATAATTTAAATATCTATAGAAAAATACTAGGATTACATATTTGTATGTAATTTAATTGTACAAAATCATTCTTTTCCTACTAAGTGACATCATCAAATGTCATTTTGTTGATGCCATCTTACCTGTTTCGTGCGTTTTATATGTTTTTGTACAAATAAACTAAACCAAAATATACAAAAATGGTGACTGAATCACTTTTATAATTTCAATCCCTTTGCTATCACAGGATACCGAAGCAATATAGGACATCATAGTGTTATTCCAAGAATTTGCCGAGAGCAGAATACTATATAAATCGACAAAGACCGATATACTGTATATTAAATACATTTTGATTCAGTCTTCTGCCATTGCCTCCACTTAGTTGTAGTAGTCACTTGTTTTAGCCATATTTTCTATTAATTTGTTGTTGTTCCAATTATTGTTTGCATGTGGTGGTTTCCTGTCATTTAAGGAGCACTTGCTGTTATTTAAAGTTGTTTTTATTGTGTTATTACTTGTGTTGAAAATCCAAATAAATAAATAATGGCCTTTTAAAATTATGAGCGTATAAGACCAGGCCTTGGTTCCATACATTCGCGGAACGTGTCATTTACAAGAAAAAGTATTTATATTATATTCTCTTTTAAACAAAACAAAGCATTGTGAGCCTATAGGAGCATTTAATCACTTCGACAAAAATGTCACCCGTAGAATACAACTCGGCTGGGCAGCGTTCGGAAAGTTTATATTCTCGTCCAAAATACCCCAGTGTCTAAAGACAAAAGTCTTTAATCAGTGCGTGTTGCCAGTGATGAAATAAGGAACCGAAAACATCGTCCTTTACTGTTGGCCGAATAAACAATCTCAAAGTCACTCAGCGAGCAATGGAACGAGCTATGCTCGGAATTTCTCTACGTGATAAAATCTGGAATGAGGAAATTCGTTTACGAATTAAGGTCATTGACATAGATCGACGAGTCAGTGAGCTGAAGTGGCAATGGGTAGACCACATCGCTCGAAGGACGGATTAACAATGAGAAGTGATAGTTCTCGAGTTAACCACGTACCGGGAAACGTCTAACGGGCCATCCCCCTACTAGGTGGATCAATGACCTGGTTAAGGTCGCTAGTGGCTCGGGTTCGGTCGTTGTGGCGCACCATGAAGGAGGCCTATGTCCAGCAGTGACCATTTCCTGACTGACGATGATGTACATGTTTTGTTGTTGTTTTATCTAAAAGTATTTACAAATAATACTTATTCCTAATAAAGCAGCTGTTATTTTTTATATATAAATAGATTTAAATAATACCGATATTTCGGATTACAGATGTTGCTAGTCCCATCATTACTAGTATAGTTACTGTAGAGCTAAACTGTCTGTGTTGCTGTGAGGTGTTGGGTGTGTTGAATGCAGAGGTTGAGCGGTGGTCACCCTCACCTGTCACGGTCATCTTGTCACCTGTCACTGTCAGTCGACAGCATTTCAGTCAGAGCTTTGTATAAAGTGCCGACTCAAAACGTAATTACTTGCTCAGTGGATAGCACAATATGGCTCGGTTTGAAAACATTGAATTGTGAATATTTTATTGTTTACAAATTTTGCAGTCTAAAAATTGTGCGTATCGAACATTTTACGATTTCTGATACATTTTAATTATTTATTTTCTTAAACAGTGCCAACTAGTCATATAGTTTAATTATTAGCAGTAAATTTTTTACGCAAACAGATGTGTTGGCAAGCAGTTGTACAAATAACATACAAAAAGGTTTGATGTAGGTGAGTACAGTACGTGAGGTTGAGTAGGATCGCCGGCACACACATACATACACACCACCTGCCTATCAGACACTCAGGTCCAACAAAGCTGCATCAACTGGGACCCTAGCTTGTGTTCTCAGAACACCTCATAATTTTGTCAAATTCTTCAAACTATGCTGATGTCACAGGGTTTGGTTGGATCCAATTTCGAATGCCTCTATTGTTATATGTATAGTATACAAATTTATATTCACAATCCAGAGATCTCAGGTTCAATTCCCAGAACTGTCTGTGCTCTGTTTTGTTGGTGGTAAGGCATTTTCAGTGTCTATCTGGCTCGCTACCACCATGTTACTTTAGTCTGTTGTCAAATAGCAGTGTTAATAGCAATGTAATCTAGTGTGTAAGGTTACAGAGACTTAGGCTGAGGCTTCTGGGTGAGCATATACTCCAGTCAACAGCTGTTTTGTTATTCGATCAGGTGAGGTGAAGGCCTAGTGGAAACCCATCATAAAAAAAGCTTTATGTCGATCACATCATGAGAGATGAGATCATAAATTCAACAGGGCCTCAGTTAAAAGATTTAGAAAAATCAATTGATAGCATAAAATAAATCTAAAATGTATTTAAAACCAATATAGCATTAAAATCCACAGGTTTGACGACATAGCTAATGTTAATTGTAATTGTCAAAAAAATTCTAATGTGTCCTCTACAAAATATCTTGGTGTTATACTGGATCGGCGCCTATCTTGGCATCAGCACGTGGAAACAGTAGCCAATAGAGTTAGAAAGTTGAAGTGGATCTTCAAAACTCTGAGACATGTAGCCCTTATTGACCTACTGACCAAAATTTATATTTGTCTGGCCCAGTCTGTCATAGCTTATTGTATTCCGATCTGGGGTGGAGATAATAAAACAGCATTCTTAGAAGTAGAGAGAGCACAAAGGTTCTTGATAAAAGTAGTGCTTTTCAAAACCATCCAGCTTCCCTACTTCCTTTACTTAATCAGTAACATTCTCACCATGAGAAAGCTCTTATCTATATTGTTCACATCAATCTAAGACTACACCGACAATTACTTTTTTAAAACTACATGCACAGGAACCAGAAGAAACTATACTAATCTCATATAAATTTAACAAATACAGATTTTGCTCGACAACAACTGAACAAACTGTGTACTCACTTATATAATAAAAGCGATAAATATCTTAACATGTATAATATGAAATATTATCATTGTAAGAAAATACTTATCAGTTGGATAATTGATTTAAACTATGATTTAAATCAATTATCCAATTAACAAATTATCCAACTGAGACAGAAGAATTATTAGAATTTATAACACTTAAACATAATAATAATATTATAAAACATGAGCTACACACACACACACACTTTCTCTATCCTCCCATATAATGTATACAACACTGTTAGGCCTCCTCTGAAGTACTGATGACTGGTGTCCAGGAGGCGCTGCTGTTCCTTCTTAATATTAATGTTCCTCCTCACAATTCTATGAAATAGTGAATTTGTTAAATGAATAATAAATAATACCGTGGTGCAGCCCTCCTAGCGGAGTGGTGCACCGTGTGACGACTCCCGCTCATGACTTGTTGCAGGAAGTGTCTAGTCACAGTATCGGATACAACTAGAACTATCGTAAGTCTGACAGAGATTCATACATAGTAGGTACCGTCTCTCACCATATGACGTCACTCGCGCACCCTGCAGTGTGATGGTGGTCACAAGGTCAGCGTCACTGACGTTACCCGATGATATAATTTTTACTAAAAGTGTAGATTTCTGCTATACATTTTATTCTCCATGACATAATGAATGAATAAGAGTTTTGTTAGGTATATTTTCCTACCACTGATCTGGATGAGGTATCACCACCCCCCAACCCTGCACTGCCACCCGAGAACACATTTATTTTACATTTTTAGAAAAACTATCAGTTTTTTACATACAATATAGTTAATTATAGGTTTCCGCAGATAAGTAGCAGAATATATCACTGATGTGTTTACTCAGCTAAACACGCGACAAACACAAATATTGTAACTAACGCAAATAAGGAAAAATCACTATACAACTAGAACGAAAAAACAAAACAAACAATATTACAACCAAAACCAAAAAATTACTTAATTTTTACTGAAATTAATGTTTTGTTCATTATGTTACAATTACATGAATAAAGTCAGATCAGAGATCACAGGCTTGCAAAGTTATAGAGTGGGTTTTTATGGCATACCTAATTATGCCAACTTGAAAAATACATGATTTTGTGTCTGCAGGCCGAACATTGGAAAATTATTTTACTTTATTACTGACTTACCTAACATTTAGGATGAAGACTAATGAATTTAGAGGCCTTATTAACTAATTATTATTAAAATT
The DNA here is from genome assembly GCA_910589575.2 of Carcina quercana. Taxonomy (NCBI): domain Eukaryota; kingdom Metazoa; phylum Arthropoda; class Insecta; order Lepidoptera; family Depressariidae; genus Carcina; species Carcina quercana. The sequence goes on along the minus strand of OU342432.1, from coordinate 16,744,265 downwards.
ATATTATTACAAAATTGAAAAGTTCAAACGTCCTGAACGGTATCCATTGCAACATGGTGTATGTTCGCCTGCAGAGACAAAATGCTCGAAACTTTATCAAACAGACAACATATAAAATATATAATAAAATAAAATAGTTTTTATTTTAGCCAAAATCAAATAGTAGTGGAGGCCAAAAATCTCTTTTAAGCTTTGAAGCTTGTAGTAGAGGTTTCCGCTCTTCCATTAGCATACAGGGGTTAATTATAATAGGACGGCTTATTTACTAACAAACAAAATATTGTCTGTGTGTGTGTGTGTGTGTGAGGGTGAGTGAGTGTGCGGTGAAATTATGTGATAAAATGTATAAACGATTCAGTCTCATCATAAGTTATGGTTTTTAGCCATATAGTAATAATTTCTTTACTATTATGGTACCTCATCGTATATATTTTCAATACTCTATTAATTTACATATACAGCAACATATAGCATTATCGTGCTGTATTTATAGCAACGAGGGGCAGGCGGTGCGCGGTGCGGGGAGGGGGAACTGTTCCTTGCCCAGTACATAACATACAGTTAAATAGTTATTTATTAATTTGCTAAAGTGTAATAAATAAATGGTATAGTTTGATAACGTTAGCCATGTTGATAACGTGCGGCAGGTGCAATGTGGGGGGGCGCGCGGGGGGCGCGGGTGCGGGCGGGGGCGCTGCTCTGCGCGTGCGCGCTGGCGGTGTGGGCGTGGCGGGGCCGCGGCGGGGGCGGGGGCGCCGGCGAGCGCGGTGCGGGGGCGCCGGTGGCGGGCCGCGACCTGCCGCTCGTGTTCATCGGGGGGGTGCCGCGCTCGGGGACCACGCTGATGCGCGCCATGCTGGACGCGCACCGTGACGTGCGCTGCGGGCAGGAGACGCGCGTGGTGCCGCGCATCCTGCAGATGCGCCAGCATTGGGCGCGCAGCCGCAAGGAGAGCGTGCGCCTCGAGCAGGCCGGGGTCAGCAAGCAGGTGCTCGACAACGCGATCGCAGCATTCTGTCTGGAGGTGATAGTGGGTCACGGGGAGCCCGCACCGCGGCTCTGCAACAAGGACCCGCTCGTGCTCAAGATGGGCACCTACGTGCTGGAGCTGTTCCCAAACGCCAAGTTCCTGTTCATGGTGCGGGACGGCCGCGCCACCGTGCACTCCATCATCACACGCAAGGTGAGTGCGTGGGGAGCGCGAGCCGCCGCCGCCACAGGAGTGATGCATGAGTTGATGCTCGCAGGTGACCATCACTGGGTTCGACCTGTCGTCGTACCGCCAGTGCCTGAGCAAGTGGAACCACGCGGCGGAGGCTATGCACGCGCAGTGCCGCGCGCTGGGCCCGCGCCGCTGCCTCATGGTGCGGTACGAGGCGCTGGTGCTGCAGCCGGAGCGCACGATGCGCGCGGTCCTAGAGTTCCTCGAGCTGCCGTGGGACGACGCCGTCCTGCACCACGAGATGTACATCAACCGACCCAACGGAGTAGCTCTCTCCAAGTGAGTAACACTGACGTTTACTAGAAATGTACCTGTTGTGATAACAAAAAATTCAACAAAAAATCCAGAACGGATTAATGCTCACCAAGTAGTGTTGATAAATAATCACAGAACTTAACTATTTTATATTTATAATAATATGTCTCGTCTGCTCCAGCGGTGGTCGGTCCTCGTCAGTATATAGCAGGACGCGCCACGCACAGGCTGAGGTTGACTATTGAAGCGACTAGGTGAATGGTTTGCTCCCTTACTATGGTCAAACTGACGTATGCCATATTGTATAAGAGGTAAAGTTAAGCGCGCGTGCGCACTGCACAGTAACAACATGGAACATGCTCCAAGAACGGAAAACCGACGTGTAGCAAGAGCTGTAAGCGATCCCGTAGTGGGCGATGTCGGGAGTGAACCTACGCGTACAACGTTGGACACTGACGTGACCGTCAGCCAGCGTGACGGTGCAGCCAATGCCTACCGTCCGACGATAGAGACAGAGGGAGGCTCAGTTCCTCGTCACAGGTACTGTCATAGACAGAAACAGGTATATGCAGAGCCTCCTTAGGTGTATTCCGGTTGTTTTGAATAAACAATATTGTAGATATTTCTGATGCGTGTTCAAGATCGTTTGTATAGAGCGTGAAGGAGGTGCCAGTTGGACCTCGCGCTCGCTCTCAATGACTACGGCCACTTGTGTAAACAAATACGAATAATGAACCAATGTGGATGTTGTGTAATCAGACACGCGTTCACCGCGCATTGTTCACTGCTAGTGTGTGTGTGTGTCCGCAGCGTGGAGCGCTCGTCGGACCAGGTGGTCCGCGCCGTCAACCTGGACGCGCTCGACAAGTGGGTTGGGAAGCTGCCGGCGGACGTGCGCGCGGATGCGGCCCAGCTCGCCCCCATGCTGTCCGTGCTGGGGTACGACCCCTGGGCAAACCCCCCCGACTACCGCGCCCTCCCCCCGCCCGGCGACACCCACCCCGACACTCAACCTTCGCCGCGACCGCCCTAGCACACACCTCACTGTGTGAAGGTGTGTGGGGGTGTGTAAGTATGTATATTGAATGAAATTAAACGATAATATGTCACAGCGTGTTTCACTCTCCCGTGTCATAGTCGTACCATTACTGTCTAGTGCCGGGCAGTGGCAGTGAGGTTCCGAGCATTGCTCGCTGAATGACGTTGAGCTTGTTTGTCCGTCCCGCAGTAAAGGACCACGTTTAGTTTCTGAATGTCTCTCAATGAACTCCTCATTGTCATCAACACGCACTAACTAGAGACTCGTGTCTTTAGACGCTGAGGTGTTTTGGACGAGAAGACGTAACTTTCCGAACGCTGCCCATTGTGCGAGATCTCTCCAGGAAAACTGGTCCAGCTTGCCTGTACAAGTACGTAGCGTGTTTTATTGACGATATGCTGGAATGACCCGCCTGCCTGCTGGAATACAATTTTGATATTGCAGTAAGATAGTTTTGTGTTTATATTTGAATGGTTTAATATTGTTTAAATCGCGCACTGCCACCGCGGGCTACTCCAGCAGTTACTGGCTCCGTGTCTAAAACCACCACCGACCATTAGAGTGGACAGCTAACACAACACTAGACAACTCAGATCTATCGATCCTATGTTCCTTCCATTGACCCTTCGGAACTTCAGACGGAACACATTCATACGGCGTGCGAGTCTAAGCTGCAACATTTTATGCAAAGAATCAGATTTAGCTCGGCTGTGCATTACCGAGGCGACTAATGAGTGAAGCAGTTTTCGACTAGACGAGTTGTTTTGTCTTAACTGTATATTATGTTGTTATATTGTGTAGGAGTTATTTTATTAGCACATTTAATTTTTTTGCGTAATGTACTTTAACTTTGTTTCAAGTGCTTCACTTTTCTTACAATTGTGTATTATCGCAGACGCAGACCTGTCATGGGCTCTGTGTCCACTGGCTGCCATGTTATACTGGTATTGGTAGCTGTTGGTCTTCCGAAACGATAACATAAAAATAAATAAAGTTTATACTACGCCTATAAAATTTCTCGAATAGGTATTGCGGTTTTGCAGATGTCCAGTGGTATCCTATGCTGCAGATGCCTAGCTCGGCCGCAGGGCTGCAATGGCGGTTTCCTGTTGTACAACTAGGTGCAGTCGGTGCCGGATCAGCGAGGCTTCTAGCGCGGCTGTAGTGTAGGGGTGATTCTCATATATGTAGTAGTCGCTGCCCACGCCAGGGGTAGCACCGATCAGTGGGTTATTGTGCGGCGGATCTCTGCAGAGGCAGCGAGTGACGCAGGCTTGCATCTTGTGTCGTTCGCGAATGAATCCTTCAATGGACCACTGCTCCAGCTGGCAGGCGTTCAGGCGCAACGTGTCGCATACTTTGTTCTCGCGTAGTGTGTTTCGTCTGTGCAGGCAGGCAGGTGCAGGTGCAGGTACCTACCGTCTGCGGAACGCGTCTATCCTGCTATTGGTTGAACGCCTGGCTTGCAAGTATGGCGATGTTGTTCTAAAACTGTTGCATTTATAATTATATCAGGCACACTTCTTCATATCAATGTAATTTTAAAATGTAGACAAACATGAACATTAGTAATGTATATACATTGTGATAGTTCGTTAGCACAACGGTATCTGTCCGGTGTCGTCCGGACAAACTACAGTGAAGTGTTCCCTTCATGCTAAATAAAGAGTGCACCACAACACACCCCAGCCCATCCCGACATGCATACTGATATGGTCAGTTTTTACAAATTTCTCAGAGCAAATTAGATGTCAATTCTTAAATATACACTCCACGAGACGTCCCGCCGGTCAAGCTTTACGGAACTGCCTTGGCTAGAGTCAAGCAGTTTAAATACCTGGGCCACGTCGTAACAGAGGACCTGAGAACGACCTAGACATGGAGCGGGAGCGTAGGGCATTGGCAGTCAGAAGTAACATGCTTGCGCGCAGGTTTGCTCGCTGTACAGAGCAGGTGAAGATCACCCTCTTCAAGGCGTTCTGTCAGACATTTAGGTACACGCAGAAGACTGACAATGTCCTACGAGTCCAGTATAACAACGCATCCAGGACGTTGTTGGGGTTAGCCCGTCCGGAATGCTCGCCGAGACACGCACGGATGGAGTCCATGCGATCATCAGCGTGACAGAAAGTGTCCTCGTTGATGAGCAGGTACACGGCAGCGACACACCAGCCTGAGAGTGATCGCAGGCAGGCACCAGTGTACAATTGCAGCGCCGTTACATACTCAATAACAGTATATACATTTTGTTATACATTATATACATTATGTAATATACAGTTTGTTTTTAAAGGACTCTGCGCAAAGCTCGGTCGTTCAGATATTCTGCAATAATCACGTAAGTATTACAGGCAAATCTTAGCGAGTTCTCATGTTGTAGATTTTTTGAGAAGTCATCAAACGCCCGTGCCTCAGTGCGGTCGCGAAAATGTATCTTATTTCAAACGGTTATTAATGGTTGGATCCATGGTAATAAAGCAGAAAAAATAAATATTTAAGGGTGCTCTCATACAAAAAACGTGATTTTTTGTTCGTTTTTGCTCGATACTGATAACGGTAACAGCTTACAGGTAGACGCTTGAAATATTCACAGAATATTTACATATATATTCTCTTGAAAATAAATAGTTAAAATAAAATAAAACAAATATTTAAGGGTAAGTTACCATTTGGCTACCATACAACATAAAAAACAACATACTCGTCGAATTTTTTCTCTCTCCCTCCTTTTTTGAAGTCGGTTAAAAATTACTAATAGTTGTACAAAAATCATATAAATAATCACCAGAAATACACATTTACAGTAAAAAAAAATTGATTTTTTTTACTCGTAATAAGAATAGTCTTATAATATTTATACAAATGTCACTTAACGTTACCCCTCTCCTAATGATTCCATACTAAATTTATGTTGCCATAATCTTTTAAAATAGAATCTGATAAGTAATTACCTAAAAATAGGAGATGAAATTATAGTGTCGCGAAATAAATATCATTAATACAACTTTACAGTCAGCTACAATAGCCGTTACGCAGGTAATGGTTCATAGATGGCGCTTTGAACAATAATCGAAAAAGTGTTTAAAATAAAAATTGTGATTCACTGTGAAGTTGTATGTTAATATATACAACTATAACTATTATATTTTAAAAGATTATGGCAACAGAAATTTAGTATAAAACTTTGACGGAGGTGGATCGCCTTCAGTCATTTTTTTAAATTGATGATTGTCTCTGATCTGAAGCTTGAAGCTCCTGTTCTGTAGCAATTTATATATAGTATGTGTTTGCCATTTTAAATTAATATTGCTAGATCGGCGACTGCGTTGGGTCGGCCTTCGATATCTTACTAAGTAATTTGCTTCAATGTATTTATGAGTTCCAGCAGCCTTGTATTTTTTCTTGGAATTTCCTTAGGGAGTCTCCGATGCCAGGCCATGCCAGGCTGCCACCAAAATGTACATATAGTCCGGTGTCGGGGGTCGCTCGACGGAACAATTACAAATGTCACCATCCATCAACAAAGTAATTATTGACATTGGTTACATTTTCATGATGAGGTGCCGGCGCGCACGCCGTACCGCCGGTACAATCAGACTTGTACAGAGATACCGACACGAACCACCAACGAACACATTATACAATTTCAAAAAAATTGCTGTTTTTATTTTTTGTGACGTTATTTATGTATTTTACGTTATAAATTAATATACAATTTGACCCCTATATATTCTACTGTCAACTACCCTATTGCGAAAATAAATATAATTAATCCACCCGCCCAGGCGCCGCACACACCGTACATCTCACATGTCTCACTCATCACACAGAGGAGCGGGTAGCGGCGGCCGGCGCGGGCGGCGCGGCGGCAGAAACCAATGATTCGCGATTTGTTGTTGAGACTATTACTGTTAGTGCTTTCACACGGACGTCATTTATCAGTCAGACGTTGACGGAACATATTCAACGCGTTTACATATATGAAATTGTCCTCGGGAAATTGCGTGTGTCGTTGATATCTCTTGTATGGAACTTGAGTTCGGCTACGTTTCACCACTGTCCTCGGAAAATTGCGTGTGTCGTTGATATCTCTTGTATGGAACTTGAGTTTGGCTACATCTCACCACTGTCCTCGGGAAATTGCGTGTGTCGTTGATATCTCTTGTATGGAACTTGAGTTCGGCTACGTTTCACCACTGTCCTCGGAAAATTGCGTGTGTCGTTGATATCTCTTGTATGGAACTTGAGTTTGGCTACATCTCACCACTGTCCTCGGGAAATTGCGTGTGTCGTTGATATCTCTTGTATGGAACTTGAGTTCGGCTACGTTTCACCACTGTCCTCGGAAAATTGCGTGTGTCGTTGATATCTCTTGTATGGAACTTGAGTTTGGCTACATCTCACCACTGTCCTCGGGAAATTGCGTGTGTCGTTGATATCTCTTGTATGGAACTTGATTTCGGCTACGTCTCACCACTGTCCTCGGGAAATTGCGTGTGTCGTTGATATCTCTTGTATGGAACTTGATTTCGGCTACGTCTCACCACTGTCCTCGGGAAATTGCGTGTGTCGTTGATATCTCTTGTATGGAACTTGATTTCGGCTACGTCTCACCACTGTCCTCGGGAAATTGCGCTGGATAAGTGTGTGTGTGTGTAAGCCACTAATGTGTCACGGGCACTTCTCAATTGAGGTCCCACAGAAAAATCATAGTAGTCATCCTGGCCCTCCGCCTGCCATGGTCAAATGGAATTAGTGAAAAACAGATATTCATAGCGTAAAGTTGTCGAGGGAGCGGTAGTATCGGACCTTAATCCTCTTTTTAAATATTCTGGGAGCGAGGGCATTACTGAGGTAAATTGAATGATTTATATTTGTCAACGAGTCGGTAAGTGGTGCCACGGCAGCAGGCGGCGGTTAGAATAGGCCGTGTGAAAGCATGCTTACGGTGCATCCCGCGCGCCCCGCACCCTGCCGCTGCCGGCCGGCACTCGGCAGTCGCTCGGCAGTGTGCCGCCGACCGTTGTATAGAGAGGTTGCGCGTGCCGAGCCCCCCGCCGCTCCACACGTGCTCCGCGAGTGTAGAGAGTGACTGTGAGAAAATATGTGTGTGGCATGACGTGGGGCGCCGTGGTGGTGCTATGCGCGCTGGGCGCGGTTCGGGGCGCGCGGCCACCCCCGGTGTCCGTGCCCCTGTGCTGCGCGCCGCCGCGCCGCCTGGCCCCCGCGGCGCTGGCGCAGCCCGTGCTGGCGCGCGGCGCGGCGCTGGCGGCGTGCGAGCCCGCGCCCCCCGACGCACTGCCCTGGACCCCGCTGGTGTACGCGCCCGCGCGCGGCGCCTTCCTCGAGCGCGGCCGCCTGCCGCCGCACTGGCTCGTCACGGACGCCGCGCCCCCCGACTGCGCGATGCTGCGCGTGCTGCCCGAGCACGCGGCCCCCTACGCACTCCTCGCCAACAATGGATCCCTGATGGTGCGAGGCGCACCCGCCCCCTTGCCACCGGCGCGGTACTGCGCTGACGCCGGCGGTGCGCTCGCGTGCGCGGACGAGGCTCGCGCGCCCCTCGTTTCCAAGTGCTGCGCCGAGGTGGAGGCATTCGACGGCGCGCGCTGTGTGTCCGCACCGCGGGAAGCGCTGGAGGCACTGGAGGAGCTGCGTGCGCTGGGGAACGGCAGCGCGCCGGGCGCGGGGTGGCCCGCCTGCGGGGCCGGTCCGCGGTACGCTGAAGCTGGGGCGCTGAGGGACGCGGCGCTGGAAGCAGACGGGGTGCTGTCACTGGGGGGCGCGAGACTATCGCCGGGCGCGTGGTGCGGCGAGGGTCGCGTAGGGGCGACGGGAGCGCGCGTGCTGGCGTGCGAGCAGCTGGCGCGTGCAGGTGCCGGGGGAGCGCCCCTGCGCCACGCCCTGTACGGCGCGGGTCTGGCGGTGGGTGCTGCGTTCCTTGCCGCCACGCTGGCCACGGGCTGTCTGCTGCCGGCGCCGCACCACGCGCTGCACTGGCGCTGTCAGACACACTACGTTGCCGCGCTCATGCTGGGGGACGCGCTGCTGGCCGCCACACAGCTGGCCGGGGACTCGGTGCCGCCCGCCCTCTGCCGCACGCTCGGTGAGTTCATGCCGCACAACACGCCTCCACAGTATCTCACAGCGTACACTCGACATCGATCATACTGATGATGATCGATGACGATGATCACCATACAAATTGACAAAGCTATGATACTCGTATAGGCCATATCATAGCTTTGTCAATTTGGTAAGATTTTAGAAACAATTGTTACTGATCAGCTGTTACGCGCTGTTCGTAACTATATCATGCCAAATCAGCACGGTTTCTTTAAAGGTCGCAGTGTGGACAGTAATCTTTTAGTAAGTAGTAAGACAGTAAGCTTTCGACAAGGTCTGCCGTTATACTTTGCTTGAAAAGCTTTATAGTCTAGGTATAGGTGACTTATTTCGCTGGTCTTCGATCTTATGTTGATACCCGAAGTCAATCAGTTGTTCTTGGAGGCTACATCTCACAATACAAACGTATTAGCTCGGGGGTCCCTCAGGGATGTCATCTAGGCCCTCGGCTGTTTTGCCTTTATATTAACTACATTATTAATATAATTGACAAGGACAACACGAAACTCTTATTGTATGCGGACGACACAAAAATGTACAGAGTGATTCATAATGAACATGACTGTCAAATGCTACAAAATGAATTACTGACTTATTGCAGAAAGAACTCTCTCCATTTAAACACAGATGCGCTATGTGGCAATAACTTGACGCGGGGTCACAAATCAGAGACCTGGGAGTCTTATTGGACTCAAAACTTACCTTCATCCCGCACATCGATAAAGTTTTAGCCAAAGCTTATAAACAATTGTGGTTCGTCTTGCACATCAGTAATAAATTTAAAAATGTGCTTACTTATAAAGTGCTGTATAATAGTTATATTTGAAGTCATTTAGAATTTGCGAGCACAGTTTGGAAGCAACATTTTAAAAAACATAGTGATAGACTTGAACGATTGCAAAAAAAGTGTATTGAATCACTGTCTTAGGGTCTTGCCGAACTAACTACTCCTATTCTGATTACGAGACAACCCTACAAACTATAACATGTGTAACCTGAAACATTGTTGTTATTCATACAATATTTAGCAACAATATTGATGCCCCAAGCTACATCGTATCTCTTTCAGAGTACCGCGCAGTTGTGAGAGAACTAATCATAACAAATATCTTTTTATCGTAAGGAAAAGTGTAAAATCTTATGAAAAAATTCATTGATCAGACGCTCATGTACCACTTATAACTCGCAATGTAAGCATGCAGACTGCTATGAACCCCTCACGAAATTTAAATCTAAAATTAAAAATTCAATTATTTGTTATAATATTGTAACAATGTAACACTTACACTCATAATTTCACTGTTTCGCATACTGCTTTATTGTTGATGTCGACAATCTTATATTCAAAATAGGAAACAGAATGTCTTTATAGGAAGACTGTTTGTTTCTATATATCAATTTAAAAAAGATATTTAAATATAGTCGTCATCATGGGAAGAAATCGTCTGGCTGGAGTAGCCGCCACCACTTCCAACCCCACTCACGCACAATGGCCAATACATGGCTGATTGCGGAAACCGCCTTAGTAACAAAAAAAATAGTCATCATCAGCCGGGAATCATCCACTGCTGGACATGGCCTCCTCCATGGTATAAACTAGGTTGTCGGTCCATCTAATTGGGGGATGTCTCAGGACACGTTTCCCGGTACGTGGTTGACACTCCATTGCCACTTCAGCTCACTGACTCGTCCAGTTACGTCGGTGACCCCAGTTCGTCTACGAATTTTCTCATTCTGGATTTTATTGCGTAGGAAAATTCCGAGCACAGCTCGTTTCATGGCTCGCTGAGTGACTTTGATCTTGTTTGTTCGACCCCGGTAAAGGACCACTTTTCGGTTCCCTACGTCATCACTATTTTGGACGAAAAGATACTCGTATGCCGTAACTTCCCAAACGGTGGTCGCAGCCACAATCGATTGACCTCTTTGTCTTAGTTGGACTACCTGCTTGAACGATCTGTCCCAGGTATACTTACATATTCGTCTGCAACTGCGATCGTAGTGTTACCAACCACTACTATATGTGCAACATGGACATTGTTGAGGTCATTGAGCATTGCGTTCAGATCCTCGTCGCCGTTGATGTTGATGCCCAGTCCTTTCCAGTTCAGAAGCTTGAAAACATCTTCCAGTGCAGTGGTGAAGAGGTTCGGGGATATAACGTCACCCTGTCTTACACCTGTCTGCCCTTTATTGGATTTAAAAGAGTAATATGCTCGTTTTCTTGTCGTGAGAGCAGTCTGACGGTACGCAGCGGTATGTGGTGCATCGATGTTCCGGAGCACAGCCACGGACACGACACCGCGGTTTGCAACATTTCATTCTTCACCCAATATCGTCTGTTGATAAGTTGTAGCAATGCCATAACATCTTCGTCGTCTGATAAAAAGACCACGCTGTCGAGAAGAATCCCAATTGTAGAATGCCGCTGCATCGGTTTTCTTTCCCCGCCACTTCAATATAATTTAGCGAGGTGACAAATGTCCGCGCCGCCGACACTTGCCACGCGCCACGCGCTTCTTCAGTATAAACCGCGCCTTTCGATGCATCTACATAGGGTCAAGTCAACAGTGCACGCTCATAATAAACTATGTTTAGCACTTGCTGGTCGTGCCCGGCGCGAGTCAGCCGCGCTCCGTCGCACAGCGGCAAGCACGACGCGTTACAAGATTCAAGATTCAAGATTCACTTTATTGACCTAGTAATATGAACATTACACTCGGCACGTCAAAATATTACATATTATATAAAAAATAATATATATTACTGAGTTGTTATCTATGTGTGGACATGGACGTGTGTGGCCTGAATACAGACTAGCTTGGATCATTAGTGATTACCTACTCTTACGTGTTATGTGCCGCATAATACGTTGCTGTGTGATATTACAAATTGGTTTTTAACACCATAGTTCCAGCAGTGGACGTTTTCCGTCTGATGATAATACATTTTTGTTGATAACTACGTTACTTGTGGATCCCTGTCAGCGTTGCCAGACGTCCCGATTTAGGCGGGACGTCCCGATTTTCAAATCAAAATTAAATGTCCCGCACGGGACAGGCTCAGTCCCGCTTTTCGGGAATAACTCGACGGTGCGTGCAGCGTACTGAGAAAGCGCGGGGGGAAAATTGCAAAGACACCACTGCCACCACCGCACAGAAATGGCACCAGCTCTTTCAACAGTTTCCAAAAAAATATACTAGGAATATGTTTAAACTAGTGTCTTTCATATTAAGTATTCCAACATCAAACTGCTGCAAAATGGTCGGATGCTAGAAATAAGTGTTCCGTAAATTTAATAAAAGCAGAATTACTCATCCAGTTTAATCTACAGCTATCCTGTGAAGAGTTCTTCATCTTTATTAAAGAGAAAAAGGATACTTTAAAAGAAGTTAAATCTTCACAGAAATATCATGAATAAGTTATTCTTATAAATAATTATTCTCTTATTGTAAGTTGCAATTTGTTACACTCACTTCTCAGAGTTTGAAACGCCAAATTTTTCTAATGAACAAAACTTTTTTGATTTTAATTTCTGTTTTTTTTTTGTATTCAGAAGACGAAAAAGACTTAACTATTTAACGATAGGGTAAATCTGATTTAAAATATCATGTTTTTATTAAAATACATTTTCTATGGATATTTTTGCTATCTATTGTCACGTAAACGTAATTTGAACTCAAATAAAAAGTTAAATATTCAAAAACTTTTGATTATATACGTTTTTTTACTATGTCCCGCTTTCGACGAAAGAATCCCGCTTTTTTCACTGAAATGTTCCTAAATCCCGACTTGGCAAAAAAAAATCTGGCAACGCTGATCCCTGTTTACTGCTGTAGCTAAACATGTGACGCAATAAACAGGGATTCGACCGCAGACACGCAAGCGGGACCGCCGCTCAGTGTGTCATACACCTGGCAGCCGCAGTGTCTGATGCCGACTCCAGTACTCCTGTATATATACGCAGCACCGCCCGGCTTGCCGGCCTGTGCCTGTTTACTGACTGTGCTGTGTTGTGTTGTCGACAGCGGTGTGCATGCATTTCCTGTTCCTCTCCGCGTTCTTCTGGCTCAACACGATGTGCTTTAACATATGGTGGACGTTCCGGTGAGTGTTTACGTGTGTGACAAGGTGGGTGGTGGGTGCGTTCAGGAACTTGTCTGTGTGAGGGAGGCTGTGTGTTTACAGAAGGGTGTGTCTGTGTGTCTGTTCCAGGACTTCCTGACCCTAAATACGCGTGAGTGTGTTAGATAGGGTATAGTGATAGTAGCATGAGGGTGTGTGTGCAGGGATTTCCGGCCCACGTCGCTGGAGCGCGGGCAGGGGGCGTGGCGACTGTGCGTGTACCGTGTGTGTGCGCATGTTTGAGAGGGAGGGTGTGTGTTGACGGTGGTGTGTGTGTGCAGGGATTTCTGGCCCACGTCGCTGGAGCGTGGGCAGGAGGCGTGGCGACTGCGCGTGTACCGTGTGTATGCGCATGTTTGAGAGGGAGGGTGTGTGTTGACGGTGGTGTGTGTGTACAGGGATTTCTGGCCCACGTCGCTGGAGCGTGGGCAGGAGGCGTGGCGACTGCGCGTGTACCGTGTGTATGCGCATGTTTGAGAGGGAGGGTGTGTGTTGACGGTGGTGTGTGTGTGCAGGGATTTCTGGCCCACGTCGCTGGAGCGTGGGCAGGAGGCGTGGCGACTGCGCGTGTAACGTGTGTATGCGCATGTTTGAGAGGGAGGGTGTGTGTTGACGGTGGTGTGTGTGTGCAGGGATTTCTGGCCCACGTCGCTGGAGCGTGGGCAGGAGGCGTGGTGACTGCGCGTGTACCGTGTGTATGCGCATGTTTGAGAGGGAGGGTGTGTGTTGACGGTGGTGTGTGTGTGCAGGGATTTCTGGCCCACGTCGCTGGAGCGTGGGCAGGAGGCGTGGCGACTGCGCGTGTACCGTGTGTATGCGCATGTTTGAGAGGGAGGGTGTGTGTTGACGGTGGTGTGTGTGTGCAGGGATTTCTGGCCCACGTCGCTGGAGCGTGGGCAGGAGGCGTGGCGACTGCGCGTGTACCGTGTGTATGCGCATGTTTGAGAGGGAGGGTGTGTGTTGACAGTGGTGTGTGTGTGTGCAGGGATTTCCGGCCCACGTCGCTGGAGCGCGGGCAGGAGGCGTGGCGCCTGCGCGTGTACCGTGTGTACGCGTGGGGCGGGCCGCTGTTGCTGGCAGGCACAGGTGCGGCACTGGACGCGCTGGGGCCGGCGGCGGGCGCGGGGGTGCTGCGGCCGCGCTTCGGCGAGCGACGATGCTGGTTCTACGGTGACCTGGAGATCCTGGCGTACTTTTTCGGTCCGGTGGGCGTGCTGCTGCTGGTGAACCTGGCGCTGTTCGCGAGTACGGCGCGCCAGCTGACGTGCGGGCTTTGGCGCCGTGACGAGGTCAAGTCTACGTCAGAGCGCGCGGCGCTAGGACGGGTGTGCGCCAAGCTGGTGGTGGTGATGGGTGTGACGTGGGGGGCGGACGTGGTTTCGTGGGCAGCGGGGGGTCCGCACGCGCTCTGGTACGCCACGGACCTGCTCAACGCGCTGCAGGGGCTGCTCATCTTCCTGGTGGTCGGGTGCCAGCCGCACGCGCGCGCCGCGCTGCGAGCACTGTGCGCGCCGTGCGTGCCTCGACGCGCCCCGCGCGACCAGCACTCGTCGACGCACCTGCCCTCGTGCGGCGAGTCCCTCACGCACACGACCCCCGCGCCGGCGCCCGCCGCTCCCCCGGCCGCACCCCCCGCCCCTCCCACCAAGGTCCCCATGGAGACCGTGTGCTGAGCAGTATTACATGTGACCGAGCGCCGCCGCCCACGGACGCTCACGTGTTGTGTATATCGTTGTTAGTGTACTATATCTATATAAGTATGTACGTGTTGGCGCGTATGTGACGACTGTTCTACTGTACTGTAACGTGAACAAATAAACAGAGATGTGACGCTGCGGACGTGTTTCCTTGCCCCGCCCCGCCCCGCGCTGCGCCTGCACACGGCGCCCGCTCCCCACGACCTCGGGCATTAATTAGTGTAGATAAGATCGTCTTCACTTTCTTGTTATATGTTACTCCCTCCGCAGCTACACCCACTGCACCGTGTATCGCTCGCTCGCATGCATTCCTATGGTAACTCACTATACATGTATTATTATTATTTATTTTTATGATTTATTATTTATTCTCATTGTGAAATACGGAATTCTGCGAATGCATTTTCTCAATTACATTTGTTTACACACATTACCTGTCATCTCGAAGAACCGCGTTGTCGAGTGGTGACCACGTACCAGGAAACGTCTACCGGGCCGTCCCCCTACTAGGTGGACCGATGACGTGGTTCAGGTCGCGGAGAGTCGCTGGATGGAGGCTCGGGACCGGTCAATGTGGCGTACCATGAAGGAGGCCTATGTCCAGCTGTGGACGTTTCCTGGCTGATGATGATGACGTGGCATCATCAACGAGCAATGTCGGGCGGCGTGCGGGCTGCGTTCAACAGCTAGCTAGTGTTATAAATGAGAGAGTGAGATAGCTGCGCATCGGAGAGACGGGATGACGTGATGTCGGTGGGGAGCCGGTGCTGCCGGTGCTGCCGGTGGCGCACCAGACCAGACCAGGCGTTACAAATATTTATATTTGAACTGTTCCCTGTCTGAAAAGGGTTTAGGATCACTTTGTTGTCCGTCTGTCGGTATGTCACGATCCTATGGAGTAGGTATTGTCAAGGAGCGAGCTCACGCAGGTGCAGATATCTGAGAACCACATTATCTTACGATTCCATTTTGAGTTGAAACATCTAAACTGCAGAGTTATGTTTGGTTGTGGCAGGTGGTGCTTGCTCCGTGTGCATTACCTGTTACATCTGTGTGTCGGCAGTGTGTGTGTGTGTGTGTCGAGACACTTGCCCCAGCTGTAGGAGTGTTGTATCGACGCCGGCATCGTTGTAGAGAGGTCTCCGCAGTTCCGGGTGATTATCATTAACCAGTACATTTCCTATTGCATTGTTTAAATAATTACTTGAATAATTAAATATAAACTGCTTAGCAACTGTGCCACGGGGGCTCCGTCCCTTGCAAGGGAACGTCTCAAACGCAGCGGTGGATGGGACGCATCAGGAAGGGAATGAAAGGTTCATTTGGCACTTGGTATTATTACATATGTATGTCTACGTGAACCACTCCTGCGCATCAGCGCGTGCTGCAGGTGACATGACAGCGCGCACCTACAACTAAATTGTGTGTTGATGATTTTTTGAAATTAGAAAGGTCTCCCTCGTTTACCTGAAATATACAAACCTCTATCATCGCTAAATTAATTTCAGAGTTTACACTTTCGGTGTTTTCACACAAATATTCGATTTTTCCTAATTATAATGTCCTTGCGACCTCACTTGCACTTCACGTGGCACAAGTTCAAATATTTTTTTTAACTTTCCAAATGAAAAATAATCTCCAATTGTAGTTATAAGCATTCGAAATTTCAAGTTGATATTGTATTGTTTAAGTTATGTCATGTAGCATTCGTATTTGTTGAGATTATTATCTGTGACATACTATGTCTGTATAGACCAATGGTTCCCAACCAGTGGTCCGTGGACCACCAGTGGTCCGCAGAAGCCAAAATATGGTCCGCGAATGATTTAAAATTAGCGGGCGGTGAGCCGTCGGTCGCCGTGCAGAGCTTCGTAACCCTTTTAGAACGGACGCTGGTGAAGTTACAGAAGAAATTCAAGAAGAACTTATTGAATTACAAAATGACAGAAACTGCAAGGATACTTTTGAATCGAATTCACTTGAGTCATTTTGGTGTAAAAAAGCAATTTCTTATACTAAACTTCGAGAAATAGCCTTACGTTATTTTATGGTTTTCTCAACAACTTATTTATGTGAACAAGGATTTTCTGCTTTGTTGGTAATAAAAAACAAGGCGAGAAATCGTTTGAAAGTAAGTGATGATTTGCGTGTGGCTTTGAGTAGCAATATTAGTCCTAGGATAGCCGAACTCGTGAAGAAGATGCAAGCTCAGAAATCACATTAATTCAGAATTACAAAACTTTATCCTAAAAATGTTATTATTTCTTTTTATGTTATTTCATATTAGATTTTAATTAAAGTTTCAGTTTGATTATTACAGTTTATTTTTATTACACCTAAATAGTGGTCCCTGCCAAAAAAATATATGTAAAAGTGGTCCCTGACCAAGAAAACGTTGGGAACCCCTGGTATAGACAGACAGCAGAGCAGAACGACTCACACAATGAAACTGTTAATTGTAATTTGTTTGTTCGTCCTATTGTTGTTTGTGTTGGGAGAAGTCAAGGAATGGACAATTTTAATGTATCCCGAGACGTGGGCGGGTGCTGGGCCGCACGCTCCGGTCCGGGCCTCGGGGAAGTGCTCTAACACACATACAGAAACAGAAAAATATTTATTTAACTAAAACACACACAACACAATACAAAGATACAATTAATACATACATTCCGTACAATTACAATAACACACACATGTATCCAGGTCGCAGTGAGTGGTTCCCTCCCCCCACCGCCCCAGAGCTGAGGACGTGGCTCGCTGGTCCCACGCCCCGCACACCACCCCGCACCCCCGCGGACCTCGGCGGAACGTAATTAGATTTTCATTTCCAACTTTTTAGTTTTGTAGCGCTTCATTCGCAATTAACGCAGGACCGTGCTGAAGTTCACTGAATGTACATGCATACACACGCGTCCCCCCTCCCCCCGCGCGGGAAGCCGCACAACCGACAACTATAATGACCAACGAAAATGTCAGCGGTGACGTCACACAACAACAACACTGTAAAACTGTATACACACATTGCTCGCTGCGGCAGTGGCGGAGCCCCGCTGTATGATTGTCGAAGGCACAGGTCTCGCAGTCTCCTGGGAGCGGCAGGCGGGACACTTGCTTGCGTTCAAGGCGGCCTAGTTGACCTCCGCGAGTGATTCTTCACTAATTACCCTCTTTGTGCTTTGTTGTACCGAGCCTAGAGCAGCAGTTCACAGCAGAGTCGGCTCCTGAGGCATCACCCCGGCCCGGGGCGTGCGTATGTAGGTGTGTATATCTGTGCAGAGATCAGCTTACAGCACATATACATACAACGCCCGGGAGCGATCCTCTACGCATAAATAACAACGATACATAGTGTACGTTAATAAAATAAATGGATACTCGTATCAAAATGCAGGAGTGACCAATATCACACAACCAGAGGGAGCTGCTCGCGCCAGTCTCATGTGGATTCTGTACTCTCTTGCTCGCCCTCGTGGACGGTGGAGTGGCAGGTCCCGAGTCCCCCAGCCCGGGACCACCTACAAATACAAATGTTATTGTAATATAGCAGATTTAGTTGGTATTCATCTATAACTTGTAATAGCTTTTATGTAGATCAAATCGTCTCGGACTTGTACTGAAGCCGCCGCATAATTGATAAAAACTCAATCACAAAGTTACGTCGGGCGTCGAGCGAGGCGACGACGTCGGTCCATAGATCCTGAATGCGCGATGAGCTCGATAATAATAATTTAAATAATGTAGTGATCGCCGGCAGCGCACGTGTGCTCGACCCCCGACCCCCGCCCCCCGGCCGTACTTCACCGTCCAGTCGAGTGTAGAGTAGAGTAGTGTGGGGGGATTGTGAATAAGACATGGTCCATTGTCTGCGAGGAGCGTCCCCCGCCCCCCGGCCCCCGCCCCCCGCTTCAAGAGTAACCTGAACCTTTTCCACATTCATTCTCAAGGAAAGGAATTCTTGTTCTCGAGTGCGTTTAGAAACAGCGAATGAAAAACATATCGTATCAAAGAAAATAGGACTTTATTATTTATAGAGTTGATTTACCAGCGTTTAGCACAACACGTCCAGTCCAATCTGTTGAGCGATAGTTCGATAGCGGATTATTTAAATGCATGACATCAGTAAACATTACTAAATAACAATTTTGAAAGAATACAAACAGCTTGACGCAGCACAATATTGTATATATGTAGAAATAAATCATAGAACAAAGCAGGTATAGACACGGCACAGCAGTGAAGGATGACCAGCTCAGCATGTGCTGCGGCTGGAGACAGCGGGCGGTGGTTGTCTGGCTGTTTTCTATACAATACAAAACGAAGAAAACAACAATCCTGGTGAGATACCTATCACTAACACTATGCTAGTGAAACAATGTTTCAAATACGCCGATGCATTACAACAGAATATAATGAAAATTGTACTTTATTACAAAGCAGTTTAGACTTCACCGATTCTGCCACTTTTAGAATATACACACTATAATGTATAGTAGTGGGAACACTATGATCTAAGTTGTAGACGAATATGTACACCTGGGACAGATGTCCAACTCGGCAGGTAGGAGGTCAACCGAAGTATCCGACTCGACGAGTCAACAATTAACTTGTTTTATAGCGTGTTATTATTATCAACGAACTTGACCACAACAGTAGTTCGGTTTAAATATTACAAATCATCGGCTCCCAAATTACGTACATATTATTTATTAATAGAATTGGTTCGCCAACAAGCAAATTGCGGCAATCAGTTGGCAATTCAACTTAACTCATTATAACTAATGAATTAAACTTGAACTATTTGGAACCATCTCCGGTGTTCGTAGACAATGTGTTCTTGAAATATGTAGTTCCGCGGTCGCTCGGCGTGCGTCTCACAGCGACAGTGGCAGCAGGAGCGCCCCGGCCCGGCCCACCGCCCACTCTGCTCATGTTGTCCACGATGGCAGTACGCTTGCCTCAAAGTACCCTGCTGGCTGTAGCCATGACTAGTCTCAGGGCGCAGCCTGTCACAGGCAGGGGGAACACAGACACGCTTGCTTGAAGTAAACTGTGATATATCACCGCACGTAGTGTGTTGGGGTGCGTGGCGTCACCTCGCACGCAGCTGCTCTCGTCCCCATGCGCCGGAGGGAGGGACCACTGTCTGTCTGCTCGTGCCATTGTAACACAAGCAGGTACAGTGCAACGTCCCAGCCGTGGCGCGCCGCGATCGTGTCCACGCATGCGATGATGTCTTCAGTACGGACTGACGAGTCACCGTGCTACGACAGTGTTGTAATACAATGACGTGTTGTTTGTTCAAGTCGAAACATGTATGCATATCATTCGGGGGCTACATATAAATCTTTTTATGGGTCACTAACTGTGTCACCACTTTCAGAAAGGTGTTTTGAAGATAGGAATCGGTAAATGTTTAAAGATATACAACGGGTTGAAAATACAAAGGGTTGGAACCCGGAATCCAGCCGTGTAACTATCAGTTGTTTATCAATTCAAGTACATTATCCGATTGCTTGACGGTTAAGGAAAACATCGTGAGGAAACCTGCATGTCTTGAACAGGCATTTGAAGTCTCCCAATCCCTACTGGTCCCGCGTGGTGGACTACGGCCCATACACTCTCTGTAAGAGAGTAAGCCTGAGCCCCTGCAGTGGGGACGTACGTATGTAAGCTGTTGATGATGATGATGATAATGAAATACTACAATCGGGATAAAAATAGCCCACGTGAGTTTCTGGCTGCAACGATCATTCATTCTGTATGTCTGAGACTGTCTGCCTCTCCGGCACAACGTCAAAGAAGGACAAATAAAAAAACGTCCACGTGCGAGTCGGAGTAGAAATGAAATCGCAAACGTTCTGACGTATTTAATTAATTTATCATTTCAACTAATCCACAAAAAAGGTCATAAAGCTGAATTCAGTAACTATCGTCCTATTACTCTAATTCCGTTTATGTGAAAAGGCTATGCATAAGAGACACCAGTTTTGTAAATAGATTTTATATAATATAAGTCAACGGTACGCATTCCGAAAAAATTAATCGACCACACTATGACACATGTTTTGAATTGGTGCATAAAGTAATTGCCAGGTTAAACTACAAGAAAATGACTTGTGTTGTTTTCTTCGACATGACGAAAGCGTTCGATTTTGTCTCGCACCAACTGTTATTAAATAAACGTAACAATTATGTGGTATTCGAGGCCCCGCCTTAGACTGGATCTCGTCTTACAAGATAGGAAACAATGCGTCAAAATCAATTATTTGAATAACATGGCAGAAATTGCAATTGAAAGATCACTGTATAACGCATTGCCTATGGGGTGCAACAAGGAAGTGTCCTGGGTCCCCTACTTTTTCTACTTCATATTAATGACCTTCGTGACATAGTAGTAAATGACTGCATTTTGTTTGCTGATGGTGTATCTCTAATCGTACCGGCTGAATCTTATATTGTCTGACATCAATAAAACAATTAAATATATTAAATATCTAAATGACAATAATCTACAAATTAATTTAACAAAAACTATGTTCAATTTTCGAATTATGGTAAGACTTATGAGTAATTAGATTTGAATTATAATGGCACTCAATTAAAAGAAATAAGTTCTTAATAATAATTAATAAATTTTATGTAATTATTTAAATTTAATTAGTAATAAATTCTTAGGATTAATAAAATTGACAAAAACTGTAACTAGAAGAACCATATTGACAAAGTGTGTAACAAATTAAATATCTACAGTTATGTTCTCCGTAGACTTAGATACACGGCACGGCTACCCAGAACACCGCGCTCACAGCTTATCATGGGTATATAGCGTCTGTACTCAGGTACTGCCTCGTGCTGTGGGGAAACAGTACTGACGTCGATCGAGCTTTTATAGCGCAAAAGAGATGTATCCGAGCTATTTGTGGCATACCTCCCACAGATTCATGCAAGACATATTTCAAAAAGTTAAATATACTTACACTTCCACCGATGTATTTATTAGAAGTTACACATTTTGTTCAATTATATGGACATTTATTTATTAGAGCAGGCCACATTCAAACGAGAAGCATTAGAAATTTGAACCGGTTATTCTATAACAAAGCTCCTAAAACCGCGTCATATATGAAACACAGCTCTGCAATGTGTATTGTTACAAAAATGTTTAACGCAACAACTAACGAAATAAAAGAATTACCACAACAACTATTTTTGAAAAATTAACCTTGTGGCGCAGAGCAAGGGTTGTGTATACAGTAACATATATTTTAAATAAGTAAATTGTCAAAATCTACCTACATAGT